>CM022303.1:109575137-109677575 GCA_011799875.1 Thinopyrum elongatum
CATCTACATACATATAGGCACATACATAAATATATATATGAAAAAAAAAATCTAATAAAAAATAAAAAAAACAGAGACGGGGCGGCACGGCGGGTCACAGCGGGGGCGGCTGGCGACGGCGATGGCGACGGCGACAGCGACGACGGCGACGGCGACGGCGGGGGCGGGCCGGGGCAGGGGCTTGGGCACGGGGCAGGGGCCGGCGCGGCGACGGCGTGGTCGGGGCAGGGCCGCTGGGCGACGACGACGAGGTGCGGGGAGCGGGCGGCGACGGCGTCGAGGGCTCGGGGCAGGGGCGGCGCGGCGACGACGTCGGAGGCAGGGCGACGACGGCGACGGCGACGAGGAGCAGCGCTGGGGCGTCGGGCACGAACTGGCGATGGAAATCTGAATATTTCCTAAGTGCTGGCTTATATAGCAAAGGCTTTGGTCCCGGTTCGTGGAACCAACCGGGACCAATGCCCCCCTTTAGTCCCGGTTGGTGCCACCAACTGGGACCAAAGGTCTTTTTTCAGCAGCCCAAAGGGCGGGAAGCAGGGACCTTTGGTCCCGGTTGGTGGAACCAACCGGGACTAAAGGGCGTGCATTGGTCCCGGTTGGTGCCACGAACCGGTACCAATGCACCCCTTTAGTCCCGGTTGGTGCCACCAACCGGGACAAAAAGCCTTGTGCTGCCCGCGTCGCGGCCAAAAGTTTAGTCCCACCTCGCTAGTTGAGAGAGCTCGAGAGTGGTTTATAAGCGCTGCTGCGCCCACTCTCTCGAGCTCCTCTCAACTGCAGGCTTTCGGGCCTAAACTCGCACTATGTGCCTGTGGGCCTACTGGGCCTGCTGCGGGCCTGAATCTTGGCCCATGGTTGGGTTTCTAGTCGTATTCAGGCCGTGGTGGCCCAGTAGGCAGCACTTTTTTTATTTTTATTTTGTTTTCTTTGTTGCTTTATTTATTTTATTTTGTTTCTACTTACAACAAAATACTTACTGTTGCTATTTTTATTTATTTTATTAAATTTTATTTTATTTTATTTTGTTTCTACTTATTTATTAAAGTTTATTTTGTTTCTACTTATTTATTTTATTTTGTTTCTACTTATTTATTTTATTTTCTTTTTTGCTTTTTTTATTTATTTTATGAAAATTCTTTTTCTTTTAATGTTTTGAAGAGAAAATACTTTGATAATTTTAGTTGCATAAATTTTATATAATTTTAGTTTCAATAATACAAGAGGTTTAAAAAGTTTTTTAGTTGATTCCTTTAGCTATTAAAGTTTCATTAAAGTTTTCTAGTTCATTCTTTTTCTATTAGAGTTTCATCAAAGTTTTCTAGTTCATTCTTTTAGTTTATTATTTTTTCTATTAGAGTTTCATAAAAGTTGAGAGGGTTACGGCAAAAACTGGATGCACTTCGTGTACAAAATGGACAATCTCTTTCGAAGTATCAGGGTTTCGGACGAAAACTCATCTGTTACAAAGGGATTTTATTTTTTTGAACTTATTTGAACTTCAGACTTTTTGTGTGCTCAAAATGAACCATTCAAAGCAACATCATCAATTTTCAACCCTTTCTGAGTTCATCTGTTATTTTTCATGCATTTACTGATTTTTTTGAGCTAAATGACCCTGAAATTGAAAAGCACTTCAAATGAACTCTGAAGAGGTTGAAAATTGGCATGATATCATCATTTCACCCACATAGCATGTGCTAAAAAGTTGAGAGGGTTACGGCAAAAACTGGATGCACTTCGTGTACAAAATGGACAATCTCTTTTGAAGTACCAGGGTTTCGGACAAAAACTCACCTATTACAAAGGGATTTCATTTTTTTGAACTAATTTGAACTCCAGACTTTTTGTGTGCTCAAAATGAACCATTCAAAGCCACATCATCAATTTTCAACCCTTTCTGACTTCATCTGTCTTCACTTTTTCTTCGCTTGTGTCCTTTGCTTATTGCGCCGTAACCATGGATATTCTTCATTGCTTAACAGGGTGCTTGGGTCAGCCTTGACTTTGAAGGGAGGAATTTCATGAAACTTTTCATAATCTTCAGACATGTCTGTCTTACCCTCCACTCCCACGATGTCTCTTTTCCCTGAAAGAACTATGTGGCGCTTTGGCTCATCGTATGATGTATTCGCTTCGTTATCTTTTCTTTTTCTCGGTTTGGTAGACATGTCCTTCACATAGAAAACCTGCGCCACATCATTGGCTAGGACGAATGGTTCGTCTGTGTACCCAAGATTGTTCAGATCCACTGTTGTCATTCCGTAATGTGGCTCTACCTGTACCCCGCCTCCTAACAGATTGACCCATTTGCACTTAAACAAAGGGACCTTAAAATCATGTCCGTAGTCAAGTTCCCATATGTCCACTATGTAACCACAATATGTGTCCTTTCCCCTCTTGTTTGCTGCATCAAAGCGGACACCACTGTTTTGGTTAGTGCTCTTTTGATCTTGGGCGATCGTGTAAAATGTATTCCCATTTATCTCGTATCCTTTGTAAGTCAATACAGTCGAAGATGGTCCCCTGGACAACGAGTACAGCTCATCAGAAATAGTGTTGTCACCTCTGAGATGTGTTTCCAACCAACTGCCGAAAGTCCTGATGTGTTCACATGTAATCCAGTCGTCACACTGCTCTGGGTGTTTGGAGCGCAGAATGTTCTTGTGTTCATCGACATACGGGGTCACCAAGGTAGAGTTCTGTAGAACTGTGTAGTGTGCTTGAGACCAAGAATGCCCGTCCCTGCATATTATTGAGTCCCCTCCTAGCGTGCCTTTTCCAGTCAGTCTCCCCTCATACCGCGATTGAGGGAGACCAATCTTCTTAAGGTCAGGAATGAAGTCAACACAAAACCCAATGACATCCTCTGTTTGATGGCCCATGGAGATGCTTCCTTCTGGCCTAGCGCGGTTACGGACATATTTCTTTAGGACTCCCATGAACCTCTCAAAGGGGAACATATTGTGTAGAAATACGGGGCCCAGAACGACAATCTCATCGACTAGATGAACTAGGACGTGCGTCATGATATTGAAGAAGGATGGTGGGAACACCAGCTCGAAACTGACAAGACATTGCGCCACATCACTCCTTAGCCTTGGTATGATTTCTGGATCGATCACCTTCTGAGAGATTGCATTGAGGAATGCACATAGCTTCACAATGGCTAATCGAACGTTTTCCGGTAGAAGCCCCCTCAATGCAACCGGAAGCAGTTGCGCCATAATCACGTGGCAGTCATGAGACTTTAGGTTCTGAAACTTTTTCTCTGCCATATTTATTATTCCCTTTATATTCGACGAGAAGCCAGACGGGACCTTCATACTGAGCAGGCATTCAAAGAAGATTTCCTTCTCTTCTTTGGTAAGAGCGTAGCTGGCAGGACCTTCATACTGCTTTGGAAGCATGCCGTCTTTTTCGTGCCAACGTTGCAGGTCCTCCCGTGCTTCCGGTGTATCTTTTGTCTTTCCATACACACCCAAGAAGCCTAGCAGGTTCACGCAAAGGTTCTTTGTCACGTGCATCACGTCGATTGAAGAGCGGACCTCTAGGTCTTTCCAGTAGGGTAGGTCCCAAAATATAGATTTCTTCTTCCACATGGGAGCGCGTCCCTCAGCGTCATTCGGAACAGATAGTCCGCCGGGACCCTTTCCAAAGATTACGTGTAAATCATTGACCATAGCAAGTACGTGATCACCGGTACGCATGGCGGGCTTCTTCCGGTGATCTGCCTCGCCTTTGAAATGCTTGCCTTTCTTTCGACATTGATGGTTTTCGGAAGAAATCGACGATGCCCCAGGTACACATTCTTCCTGCATTTGTCCAGGTATATACTTTCGGTGTCAGCTAAACAGTGCGTGCATGCGTGGTATCCCTTGTTTGTCTGTCCTGAAAGGTTACTGAGAGCAGGCCAATCATTGGTGGTTACAAACAGCAACGCATGCAGGTCAAATTCCTCCTGTCTGTGCTCATCCCACACACGTACACCGTTTCCATTCCACAGCTGTAAAAGTTCTTCAACTAATGGCCTTAGGTACACATCAATGTCGTTGCCGGGTTGCTTAGGGCCTTGGATGAGTACTGGCATCATAATGAACTTCCGCTTCATGCACAGCCAAGGAGGAAGGTTATAGATACATAGAGTCACGGGCCAGGTGCTATGATTGATGCTCTGCTCCCCGAAAGGATTAATGCCATCCGCGCTTAAACCAAACCATACGTTCCTTGGGTCACCTGCAAACTCAGTCTGGTACTTTCTCTCGATTTTTCTCCACTGTGACCCGTCAGCGGGTGCTCTCAACTTCCCGTCTTTCTTACGGTCCTCTCTGTGCCATCGCATCAACTTGGCATGCTCTTTGTTTCTGAACAGACGTTTCAACCGTGGTATTATAGGAGCATACCACATCACCTTGGCAGGAACCCTCTTCCTGGGGGGCTCGCCGTCAACATCACCAGGGTCATCTCGTCTGATCTTATACCGCAATGCACCGCATACCGGGCATGCGTTCAAATCCTCGTACGCACCGCGGTACAGGATGCAGTCATTAGGGCATGCATGTATCTTCTGCACCTCCAATCCTAGAGGGCATACGACCTTCTTTGCTGCGTACGTACTGTCGGGCAATTCGTTATCCTTAGGAAGCTTCTTCTTCAATATTTTCAGTAGCTACTCAAATCCTTTGTCAGGCACAATATTCTCTGCCTTCCACTGCAGCAATTCCAGTACGGTACCGAGCTTTGTGTTGCCATCTTCGCAATTGGGGTATAACCCTTTTTGGCGATCCTCTAACATGCGATCGAATTTCAGCTTCTCCTTTTCACTTTCGCATTGTCTCCTTGCATCAACAATGACCCGGTGGAGATCATCATCGGGCACATCGTCTGGTTCCTCTTGATCTTCAGCTTCCCCCGTTGCAGCATCATCGTATTCAGGGGGCACATAGTTGTCATCGTCCTATTCTTCTTCGCTGTCTTCCATCGTAACCCCTATTTCTCCGTGCCTGGTCCAAACATTATAGTGTGGCATGAAACCCTTATAAAGCAGGTGGGTGTGAAGGATTTTCCGGTCAGAGTAAGACTTCGTATTCCCACATATAGGGCATGGACAACACATAAAACCATTCTGCTTGTTTGCCTCAGCCACTTCGAGAAAATTATGCACGCCCTTAATATACTCGGAGGTGCGTCTGTCACCGTACATCCATTGCCGGTTCATCTGTGTGCATTATATATAATTAAGTGTGTCAAAAACCATTACAAAACATCATGAACAGATAAGTGACCAAATTAATAGAAGTTCATCATCACATTAAAACCAAAGTACATACATAGTTCTCATTAAACAACATATAGCTCTTCAGAGCATCTAATTAAACCATAAATTATTGAAACTATGTAAAACATTTCAATGCAACAACAAATGCGATCATAATCGCAACCAAGGTAACAATTGATCCAACGGCATAATGATACCAAGCCTCGGTATGAATGGCATATTTTCTATACTTTCTAATCTTGAAGCGCATTGCATCCATCTTGATCTTGTGATCATCGACGACATCCGCAACATGCAAATCCAATATCATCTTCTCCTCCTCAATTTTTTTCAATTTTTCCTTCAAGTAATTGTTTTCTTCTTCAACTAAATTTAACCTCTCGACAATAGGGTCGGTTGGAATTTCCGGTTCACATACCTCCTAGATAAAAAAATCTATGTCACGTTGGTCGGCATAATTGTCATAAACAACAAATGAACCAAATAATTATAAAATATAATATATACCAGATCCGAATCATAGACAGGACGAGGGCCGACGGGGGCGGATACCAAAACCATCGCACTATATAATAACAAACAATAATAAAAGTAAGAAAATTATACAAGTATCTATGTAAATCATACAAGTAAGAATTTTTTTCTTTTAGAAAGAAGATAAGAACAAGAGGCTCACCACGGTTATGCCGGCGACGAGATCGGCGCGGGCGATCGACGGCGGTGAAGACGGGGACGGGACGTGACGGACCGCTAAACCTAGACAAATCTTGAGGAAAATGGAGCTTGAAGGTCGAGTTTGGAGAGGAGAAAGCTTAAGTAGTGTTGCTCGGGCATTTCATCGAACACCTGATGTGCATAGGAGGTGAGCTAGAGCACCACAAACACCTCCCCTCGCCGGCCAGAAAAAACAGAGTAGTGGAGTGCTCTGCTCGCGGGCGAGGGGTATATATAGGCACAACATTGGTCCCGGTTCGTGGTTGGAACCGGGACTAAAGACCACCCTTTGGTCCCGGTTCCAGCCACGAACCGGGAACAATGGATGTGGGCCAGGAGCGAGGCCCATTGGTCCCGGTTCGTGTCTGGAACCGGGGCCAAAGGGTCCAGACGAACCGGGACCAATGCCCCACGAGCCCCGGCCGGCCCCCTGGGCGCCCGAACTGGGACGTATGCCCGCATGTGTCCCGGTTCCTGACTGAACCGGGACTAATGGGCTGGGCTGGCCTAGACCAAAGCCCTGTTTTCTACTAGTGTCGCCTCTCCAATACCGGAGCCGTCATGACCATGTCAATGACAGCCGGTAAGTTTTCGTGCACGTTCCCCTAAGGACCAGCTCCCTGGAGTTGCAACCATCGCTGTTGAATCCTTGAATCGACATGAAGAACTTGACACCAAATATCACCGTTGTGTACGCACGGCGAGAAACCCTAACCTCGCCGCACCAAGGAGCTGTCGGGAATCTACGCCCGAGCTCCGTGGGTCGATAACTGGTTACTGAGGCTGGATTTCATGCGCCCTCTTACATCTATGGTGGCTGACCCTCCTATGCTCGTTTCGGAGTTATTGATGCTGCCTCGTCATCCTGGTGAGAGGATGTAGTCAAGACATTGTTCATCCCATAGATGCTGAAGAGATTTTCAAGATCTCGCTATGCACGAGGAGGGTAGATGACTTTTGGGGTTGGAGTAGGATAGTCGTGGTGCTTTATCAGTTCGATCTGCCCGTCAAATGATTTCGCATACTAAGTTGAGCATAGAAATTTGGCTGAAAAGGCAACAGGGATCATCAAATCAGGATCAAGAAAATTATAGTTGGACTTCTTTGTGGAAGATTTGTGTGCCAAGAAAAATCCGGGTGTTCTTGTAGAGTTTGGCACAACACTCCATACCGACGGGCGGGCTCCTTCTCCACTGTAATATCGCCACCACAACGGTACACCCTCTCTGTGGAGCTGATGATACTTGGAGACATGCACTGCTTGATTGTTCCATAGCCAGGAGCATTTGGGCTCTTTCTCCCTCAGGTTTGGTTGAACACATGCGCCCTAAATAGGATCCACATGCAAAAAACTGGATCTTCATGTTGCATCTATACCACATGACGAATTCATCAGAATGGTGGTCACGCTTTGCGCTATTTGGTATGCTAGGAGCAAGGCGATACACAAGGATATATTCCAAAGCCCATTACCGACTCACTGTTTGATAAATAATTTTTGTCCGAGATACAGATTTTGGAGAACCTGCCTCAACGAGCACTAGATCAGCCCCACCACGGCCAAACCATTGGTTGGCTCCACCTGATGGCTTATGCAAAATAAATGTTGATGCATCACTAATGAGGAACAGACGATTGGAGCTGTTGGAGCTGTATGCAGAGACCTGCTATGGTTTTTGTGGGGATGGGGGATCCAACAACTTTGAAATCTCTAGAAGTGGGGGAAGCTTTGGCACTGGCTAACGACATATTCATCAGATCCATGTTACTTCAGATTGCAAGGTGGTCATAGACGATATCAAGCAAGTGTAGCAAGTTATGGTGCAATTATCCAAGAAATCGTTGATTGTTCTACAGTTTTTGCTAGGTGAATTTCATACATGAATTTAGGAGCTCGAATGTTGAGTCTTACAATTTAGCGAGGCATGTTTATCTTTAGGGGTTAGCTGCCATGTTTGTTTAGGTCAGCCTAGATCCCTTACTTTCGTTCTTGTAATCATTGTTCTCTCAAAAAAAAAAAAACTCCTTTGTCCCATGGGTTTGGCGGGTATGTTGTGAATTCATTGTAGTAATGTACTCTTGATGCAAAATTACGAACAAATAAACAGCATCGCTTTGGGGAAAACTATCAGAGCAAAACATGTAATACAAATTGTTTCGTGCCTATGTATGGAATAAATTCCGTTGTGTATGGCGAGCATCTCTAGTTCCCTGGGATCCGCGTAGGATGAACGCAGCAATATCAGATATGTCGTTGATAATTGGTCTCCAATTTTCATTTTTATTTGCATTGGAAGTAATAGATACTTCCCACCATAAAGAAGGTAGTACCAGATACATTGCCCATTTGTCATCTCATCTGATGAATAAACCTGATTTTCCTTTCCATATTTATCATAGACAGATTCCATGCCATCCATCCATGTTGTATATATTATCTGATGCCGTTTGACATGATATGACCAAACAAAGATAACCGTGAAATCGAGCAAGGCAATGGCAACCAACAGCCTTAGTGTTTTCCTAGTTTTTCTGGCCGTGCAGGCCTGCCTGCTGCTGGTGACGATGATGGCGGCGTCCCCTACGGTCCAGGCTAGACCCAAGGCCTCCACGCCATCGATCTGCTGCCTCAACAACCCCAGGTGTTGCATGCCCAACGAAGTCGCCATGGCATTCGCCAGCAAGCCTTGATCCATTGCTTCAGCCGACCTCCTCCCACAGCAGTAATAATCTAGCAAAGATCTATGTGCGGAATGTCAACACATGTCTCCATCGTGGCATGTGTCCGCGTAGTTTGAGTGAATGCTAGCGCTGCTGTATCTTCATACCTTGTTGGTTACATACAGCTAATAAAATGGGAGGAGCTTTCTCTATGATTCCAGTTACAGCTGCTTTTGATTGTGCATATTTTCTAGTTTCCATATCTTCGGCCAGGAGTAAATGTGACATATGAATGTTTCTAAGTTGATCAAGAAATAAGTTTTTTATCAAGAAATAATTACTTCCAAATTAACCCAATTACACACGAACGAGTTTCCCCAGAGAAAATTAACCTGACTTCTAAACTATGAAATACCAAATATATATTCATTGGATGAAAGAATCATCGACTTTAAAAGAAATTTACTAGTGAACTTGCATATCTCAGGCAGTCCATTCAGTTTTAGTACCCTTTGTTTTTTGTTAATTAGATCTTAGTTAGAATAATTTGAACACCTAGGATTTCATTTACAAATTCACGGAATGGAAGGAGATCACTTGGCCTAAACAAACAACCATAGCCCAAAGATTTAGTAATAAAATACGTTGATGCCACCAAATAGCTATTACTTTCTCGGTCTCAAAATATAAGAGCGTTATTACTATAATGCATCGATCATCATGAGCAGGATATTTTGTTGATATTTAAATTTCTTCGCCATACGTTTTATGGACCCTTTGGACCTGAACGTGTGTCTGTGGTAAGTGTCTATGCATAGCCTAAGGTTGAATGAGCCAGTATGTCTTTAAGGTACCAGTAGTACTTTCAGGTACCTACTCTTCTATTCTTTTGCTGATCGTTGATCTAACAGAACTCATTTGGAAATAATAACAATTTCTCTGATAGAGGGCACTACGGTAACCGTTTATATTTTCTCTCCACTTCACCGTGCCTTCGGAAAAAAAGGAGCTGGAGACCGTATGTAGTTCTCTAAGTTCCGGCTTCAGATTACGTGCAATAAAAATTCAATTTGAAATTAGCCCATAAACGACAGGCGAACAAATTCTGAAAATTTCAAGATTTTCCAATGTTTTAAATAACGGGCTATGGAAAATAGCGGCGAGCCTCCAAATCAGCTATAGCGGAGCTATAGCGGGCTAAAGCGAGCTATAGCGGGCTATTTGTGAAGGCGACCATTTAGCGGCACCCCGCTGAAAATGCTATAGTGGGAAACTATGAGATTTTCAAGTCAGTTTTTTCGCCCTCACTCAGAAAAAAAGGGGGAATCAAGCTGAGGCGGAGTTGCATAGGGCCAATGTTGTTGCTAGCGAGATGTGGGGGTATCCATAAAAGGTGGGCAGAGGACCAGTCCGCGGACATGAATGCGGGAGACCGCCATCCAACGTTGCCCGTATATATTTTAACATGTATTTGAACTAAACGGACAAAATTCATGCAAACCAGCCGATATTCATCAAAGTTCGGATAGAAAATAGCACAAATCATCCATACATAGCATGCAAATTAAATCTAGTACAACAATGTCTCAAATTCGACTAGATTAACCGGATGTCCAACAAGTTTTTCATCAACGGATCATACCCTCCTACACATACACCCCCTTCAACTTCATCCAACAATGTGTGTACGTAAATGGTCGCCCCTCTGTCATGTGGTACATCACGACAGCACGTGCAGGCTACGTAATGTGTAGACCAACATTGAGTGAACGAATCAATCAACAAGTTGAGCAAGAGAAAGCAAAAATTACAATGTCGTCCTCTGCCGCGTGTAATGGCCACCTTGCCTCTAGCTGACGAACCACATTACAAAACTTGGTGACGCTTGTCTGGATAGCATACCAGCGATACGATAACGACCTCACATTGCGTTGTTGAATGATGTACATGTCGTAGGGCGCAATGTGCTTTCGTGCACGAAACGATTCATGCACTTGCTGCTAGAAGGCCTCCCCTCTGCTCCTGCATACGAAATCCGCGGATACGGTCAACCATGCATCACACAACTACTCATCCTAAATGGTCGAGTAGATCACCATTCTTCGTGCTCTAAAAAACGACATAGAGTTTGAAAATAAGCTCAATGGCATTTGACCGAACACCTGCAGAGCATGCTGACCACCATGGAGGTCGTCGACAAGGGGCAGAGTGTACCTGGGTACAAACGGCTCCAGGGTGGACAACGCCTTCGTAGAGGCGAGCGGGCATGTCGGTGCTAGTTGCGGATGTCTGTCAATGGTTCTGTGACTGCCGAAGGTGTACAACAGTGGTGGCAGAGGTGGATGGTGCGGATGCAAAGCAAGGGGGGAAAAGGGGCGGAATGAAAGAAAATGGGACCGGGAGGGTGGATTGGGTGGGCTCGGGGTGTCGGAGTCCTAGGTGTCTGTTGTCTGGACTCCCACAAAGCTCCCCCCACTTTGTTGCCAATTTACGGGAGAAAACGCGTTCGAACCGATACAAACTCGTGTTGGATGGCTTTTGCAGTCTGGACACATACGGTCGGTTTGAGAGCCAGCATTAGAGATGCCCTAAGCCCCTAACAGCAACCATTGACCAAGGAGCTGCATAAGAACCATTGACCATGGAGCTGCATAAGTTCTGGCCCGGGGTTTAGAGAAAAAGAATAGCAAACAAGAAACAATAGCAAAATAAAAGAAAAATAATACTTGTTTTTTGCGGAGAAAAATAATACTTGTTTAAAATAATAAATAACTAAATCTAGGGAAATCAAAACCAAGAAAAAATAGATAAAACCCAAGTAAAAAAGATTTCAAAATGAAAAATACTTTTAATTGTGCATTCAGGATCAGATGATAAATCACAGGGATGCCCCGGTGTCGTAACAGGCTTATTGGGCGGACACCCCTCTCACATGATTAAGGATGCGTTTGGTTGCTCACATCGTTTTTTGCTCATTTGCATACTTGTCCAAGTTGGGCCTGGTTGAGCATACGCAGGCAAAAAACCAACATCTGCATGTTTATTGGTTGCATGCATATCCTCTTCCTATATCGTAGTGACGGCTCCACACATCGCGTTTGGTTGCTCACATTGTATGTGGTAAGATGAGTGCATGTTGTTTGGTTACATACGAGCATAAAGTTGTGCTCATCTTGTACCCTACTTTGTGAGCTTACCAATACTACTACACCTTACACACGATCACGCCGAGCACACCAATGCCACAACACTGCTATGACGATGAACTGGACGAAGATGATGAAGTTCTTCAGCCCTAACGGACGATCCACCTTGCCAACCTCAGCTTTGCTGCATGAACGCTCTCGCACATACTTGGAGTAATCATCTTCTGCCTCCTACCTAGTCTTAAACCCTCTGTGGCTGCTGTCGCCGTAGCCTGAAACTTGTTTGTTGCAAGCTTCCCATGAACTGTAAACCCCTGAAACCCTACCTTCGAATACCGCATACCACTTGCACTAGTAGTGCAAAGGAGCAATATGTTGAAGCAACAAGCATTAGAAAGCACAAACAACAAGCAATGAAGAACCCTAGGAGCAAGCAATGGAGCAAAAGAGCATTAGTAAGCATGCATGAGCAAAGCAAGTTCAACCTACCACTACTTTGGTGTCATCCTACCACCACATCCAAAAGAGGATGTAATCCTACCACCGCAAGTTCGTGATCACCATGAAGATCACCGTGAGGGGTTAATATATACCACCTCACCAAAATATACAGACAATAAGATTGTTTTCAAGCCCTAACTACACAAAATATACATCGCCATCGTCATCGTCGTCCTTGTCGCTATCGCCGTCGAGGATCATGCACACCGTCGCCACCAGCAGAAGCAGCACTAGTAGTAGTATTTGCCCAGCCAGGTCCTCAGCTAGAGCACCCTATGGGAGGCTCCCATGGCAACAAGCCCAACAACATGGGCTTTGTTGTCTAGCAGGTGGCTGAGAGCCACAATGAGAGCCTCTGGGCTGAAGTCAATCTTCTGCATGATGGCGTCATAAAGCTCAGGATGGACGTCCACACTCTTGCTCTCCCTAATGGCGGTGACCACCTCCTTCACTGCGTCAGTCATGCTGCTGAAGACGCTCAGCTCCTCTTCCATGAAGCCTGCCCACTTCCTCTTCCTATCAAGAACAGGAACGTGCTCACCATCCTTCGCATGAGCATCAACGTTGATGGTGTCTGACTCCTGGGTGTCTGAATACTCGGGCATCAGTGAGCCCAGCGGCTGGCCAGAGCCCATGGCATGCTTGCCGGTTGCCAGCCCAAAGGAGAAGATCTGTTGCATCTGGTGGTAGTTCTGGATAGGTGTGTTGAGGAACTCTGTATCCTTGGGGTGAACCTAAGAAGAAACATGACAGAGAGGTTAGTTAGTATGGCAATGGTTCATAGGCTTAAACTGCTGGTTTGTTAGAATGACATGGTTTGTGAGCTAACTGCGATGTGGCCTTGGTTGTGCTCTGCCTCCAAAAGGATCGAGCAGGTGTCTTCATCCCATGAAGCACTGCTGAGGTCTCTAAGCTTGGACGCGGTGATCCACTTCGCTCTCCAGTTCATCAGGTGGTTGTACACCTGGGTCGAGGTGACCTTCTGTCCACAGAAGTCGAACACCTGCTTTGCAACAAGGTTCAAGTGCACCTCCTTGAAGCCCTTGTCAGTCCTCACCCCACTAGCTATGATCTCACACATCTTGTTAAGCACAAAAGTGGAGAGGAACGGCTGTCATTTCATGTTGTTCCCCATGCCATCCTTCTTCTCCTTTGTGACTGCCTTTTGAGCAGCAGCATGAGCAACGGCATTGGGCTGAGCCAGCACAAATTGAGGAACTATAGGCGGCACCTCAAAAACATCTGAATCAGGAGGCATCTGGTCCATAGGAGGCTGGGAGTACTCGACGTACGACGGCGGGAACTGGCTCTCGGACAGCACGACGGCCTGACTAAACTCTTGTGTGGTCATGTCCTACAAACATAAGCGTCATCAACATCAGAACACACTACAATGGACAGTAGGAACTAGCTAGCAGTACAACATGGACAGATCGAACTAGCAGTAACACATGCACACATGAATGATCTAGTTGAAGACAACACTACCAAATTCATCGAAGCATACCACGGTTCAACACTACATAACAGAGCACAAATCATCAATACATGTTGTTAAACACTTGCGCAGTAGTGTACCACATCTAAGCATACTACCCATCTATCCATGACCACTAGCTACCAACCCCCATCTAAGCATGCTCCAAATCCATCACAAGTAGCTACTACAACATCGCAGTCAAATAGATCGGAAGATCCAATCCTACCACATCGATAGATCTAGCTAGAACTAGTAGAGAGGAGGTGGTGATTGAACTTATAGACGCCATCGGAAGAGCCGCAGAGGAGGTGCATGGCACGTCGGAGAGGAGGAGGAGTCGATCTTCCGCCGCAGTCAACCGGTCGCCGGAGTAGTTGCACCGCTTACCTCGTCGTCGAAGTGGATCCGCGATGGAGGGAAAGCTCGAGAGTGGGGAAATGGTGGCGCGAGTTTTGCCACGGCGGTCACCCAGGATATATAGGGCGACCGAATCGGCAGGAGGTGACTCGAATTTGTCCCGCCGCTTTTTCGGACATGCGCCATCGCTCCCTCTATCTCCCGGCCCATAGCTGCGCGGCGCGGCGTTCCCCTCCCCTGCATCGCTCAAGCCTGGCTCGCTGGAAACGGCCGATTCAGCCGTTCCTAGTGGGCCTAGCTGAGCACTGCTTTAAGTTTCGTGTGGGCCAAGATTTGGATGTGACCCAGATAACCAAACAGCCTAAAAACATCCCACCCAGACCTGACTGGGCCTGATGCGAGTAACCAAACGCATCCTAAGCGAGCCTATACCCCTCCTCATTTTCCTTTGCTGCCTGCTTTGCGGAAGTAATCTTTTTAACGGCCTGGTTATGTTTTAAACAGAGGTGGTTAATTTTCTTAACAAAAGGGGATGTAGCTCAAATGGTAGAGCGCCCGCTTTGCATGCGGGAGGCACGGGGCTCGATCCCCTGCTTCTCCATATATTTTTTTCTGATATATCAACGCATCACCATATAGATATCCTAGTCGTTTTTATGTATTCTGTCACATATATTTTTAGGCCACCATCAAGTATCCTTTTTCATATCGCCGTTATATTTATTTTCCTATCTATATTTCATCATATCACCATTAAATTCTTGGAAGTATATTATTCCTGGATCCAATGAGGCTGATTTTTCTTGAGCTTCATTACCCTCGTAACAAAACCTTAACCCCAGGAGATTAGCCCTAAAATCCTTCTAGAACCTCTCCAAAAACAGTGCCAAAGTTTCTGACCAGAAGCTTGCTGGTTAGCTCACGTTCAATCTGGTCGGCCTAGCAGTGTTCCATCTCTTCTCCTAGACTAAACACTCCGCGGACAACACGTTAGACACGGTTTGGCATCGCCTGGGCATCGTTTTGACCGAGCTAGCGTGGTGACCGCGTGTGGACACGGGCTCTCTCACGCGTTTGACGCGCTCTGCGCTGCGCCCGAGCCCCTGTTCCGCGCGTGCTCGTCTCAGCGCTCGCCGCCGACTGCCACACCGCGCCACCAGCTTCGACTCACCACCGTTGACCCCTCCCTGGCGCTCGCCGACACCGAAGCCGCCGCAGCGAGCACGGGCACGACGCGACCAAAGGCACAGTGCGCCTGTGCCACTGTCTTCGTCCGCACACGCGTCCTGTGCTCGTCCGCAACCTCCACAGTCGCCGCGTGATCGCTGAGCCCTCTCCACCCCTCCCTGGCACTTCTCGTCACCGTGCGCCGCCTTCCAGAGCCCTCCGGCGGAGCCGAGAACCCCCACACCCTCCGCCTATATATTCCAAGCCCCTGGCCTCTCCGAGCTCACTCATCCACTCCGCCATCCACCACAAGCAGTAGAGAAGCCGCAGCCCGGCCGGGCAGGCCTCTGGCCGCCGTCCTCAGCTCGAGCTCGCCGGCGATCCCCTTTGCTTGCCTCCCACCTCTCCACTGCTCCTCGAGCTCCAGCTTCTTCTCCGGCGACTCCCTGGTGGTCCGTTGGTGCCAGCTGACCCTGTTGGAGCCCCTGGAATCACCCCCTCCCGCCGTCTTCTTCATCTCTGGCGAGATCTGACCGCAGCCGCCGCTTGAGACGTTGGTTCCGAGCTACTCCCGTCACCTCTCGCCAAGCCACGGGTACAGGAAGGTGCGCCATGACCTCCTCTATCCATCCCTCCCTCTTAGATCGGCCGACGAGCCCTATTCGCTGGTGTGAGCTCCGGCAGAGCACCGCCACCCCTCTGTTTCTCTCTCCCTCTCCCCATACCCGACAGGCGGGGCCCACTGTCAGCCTCTCCACTCGTGCCTGAAGCGGTACGAGTGGAGGCATATTCTCAGAATACGTCTTCGACATCACCCCCCCCCCCGGTTTCTTTTATTTCAAATTTAATTCAAAATTTTGACCAGCAACTTTGACCAGCCATAACTTTTAAACCATAAGTCCAAATGAATTGATTCTTTTTGCATTGTGTTTGTATTGAAATATTCTAGCAGCACACAAATTTTGAGATTTTTCTCTGCTGCCAAGAATTTCTGGTGATTTTCAGAATGATTCTTGATATTTTCTTTTGCTGTTTTTAATTATTTTCAGAGGGGGAAGCTTGTCTTGAAGAAAACCAGGAGGATTGTGAACCTCCTCTGCACTAAGGCAAGCCACACAAACATTTGCATGGTGTCACTTCAATATTTATGATTTTTCCAACTTGAATATGAGTTATTTCATGCATTTAATTAATTAAATGAATATTGCATCTGCTAGTTACTTTGTCCTGGTTGAAATGCTTAGGTTACAGTAGTATTTGAATGCATGGACTAGTATGAGGCAGTAGAAGTAGTTTTGATTGTGTGGTTATGCTTTTGGATATGATCGGTAGTATTTTCTTTATGTGAGTTATTGATTTTCATATATTATGGCATAACTAAAGTGATGAGTGTTAAAACCAGTGAAGTAAAACCAGTGAAGCTTAATGATGACTAGTGCAAGTAGAAACTTTGATGATGTTGATCTGTTTACTTTATGTGTTATGTGATGCATGTCAAATAGTTGCATGTTCATGGCTTAATGTGACTCGAGTTATTTTTATTTCAAGTTAAACCTGATGTTAATTCAACTTGAACATAATTTTGATCGAGTCAAGGTGCCACTGAATCGAGTTTTCCGAGTGGAACCACATTTGCCTTTATGGGAAGGCCGTTATTCAGCCCGTTGTCATGCCTCTGGTCGGTACCTCCAACGAGGGAAGTTTATGGGCGTGCGGTACCCTGGCCCGGTAAGCAGACATAATCTTGTGTGCCCAATTGTTGTTATGGTACCTTGTCCCTGTTTGGGACCGTTTAAGTTTTGCCACGATGGTGGCCGTTGATGTCTTTGGTAGACACGGGGCCACCCATGACTTATCCTAGAGGGGAGTTGGTCGGAGTGGCCGGGAGAGTGTCATGGCAATGGGAGGGTTCTGTCGGAATGCCGTTGGTCCACCCGAATGGGAGTGCAAGGCCATGGATTTCGTGGTGTGGGTACAGTGTGCTAACCTCTGTAGAGTGTTTATTAAATCTATCGATATGCACGTCCTCGGTTATGGACAAAGCTCGTAAGTAAGTCACACCATGGATCAACATGATTAAGTAATCTTGCACACTAAATTTATATGCTTGGCACTAGGTAAGTGATGAGATTTGTGAGATCATGAGATGATCTTTGTGGGAACCAAAGTGTTGGTTTCGTTTGTGATCCGGGTATGATCATCGTTTTGGTTACAAGGTAACCCGTCTGGTAAGAGAGTCCGCGGGACTCAGTGCACATGTTTGATTCACTGCATAAGTATACTCTAACATGCGCTGCAACTTCTTCTTCTCCTTTTCACTTGCGCAGTTTCTCTTTTCATCGGCAATGGCCCGACCTAGATCATCAGCGGGCTCATCTGATGCCTCTTCTTCAGCTTCTTCCCGCATTGCCGGCTCATCTTCTTCCCCCATTGTTGTACCATCGTATTCAGGGAACCCATGGCCAGGATAGCTGTCGTCGTCCTCTTCTTCTTCATTGTCTTCCATCATAACCCCTCTTTCTCCGTGCTTGGTCCAAACATTATAGTGGGGCATGAAACCGGACTCAAACAGGTGGACGTGAATGGTTTTTGACTTAGAGTAACTCCGATCATTCTTATAGCCAGCACATAGACAAGACATAAAACCATCCGCCCGCTTGTTTGCCTCAGCCGCAAACAGAAAAGTTTGCACGCCATTAACAAACTGGGGAGAGCATCGGTCATCGTACATCCATTGCCGGCTCATCTTCATTACACAGCACCGAATAGACCAAATTAATACAAGTTCATACAACACTTAGTCTCATAAAACAAACATAAAAATAACTCTCTAGCTAAAGCATTTAAATGCAACAACAAATGCGATCAAGATCGCAACTAAGGTAACAATTGATCCAACAGCATAATGAAACCAAGCCTCACTATCAATGGCATATTTTCTAATCTTTCTAATCTTCAAGCGCATTTTCTCCATCTTGATCTTGTGATCATCGACGACATCGGCAACATGCAACTCCAATTCCATCTTCTCCCCCTCAATTCTTTTCAATTTTTCTTTCAAATAATCATTTTCTCTTTCAACTAAATTTAACCTCTCGACAATAGGGTCGGTTGGAATTTCCGGTTCACATACCTCCTAGATAAAAATATCTATGTCAACTTGATGGGCATAATTTGTCATAAACACGAAATGCAACAAATAGTTATAAAAGAGAATATACCACATCCGAATCATAACCCGGACGAGGGCCGACGGGGACGGATATCAAAACCATGGCACTATGTATAACAAACAACGTACGGGTAAGATAATTATACAAGTAACTATATATCTAAATCACACAAACATGATTTTTTTATATAAAAAAGATAAGAACAAGAGGCTCACCACAAGGTGGTGCCGGCGACGGGACGGTGCGGGCGATCGAGGGTGGTTAGGACGGAGACGGGAAGGCACTAAGTAAACCACACCTACATATGCAAACTAAGAGTTATTTTGACCTTAAATTGCATATAAATCAAATACTACCACATATAATTCCTCCCAAAATAAAACCCACAAATCACTATACTTATAGAGCATTGCAAGAGCTAATCTAGCAATGAGAGATGAAAGGACAAAGTTGCCAACCTTTGTGATCACTTGGATGGATGGGGTGCCTTCAAATCTTCACAAATTTTGGCAAAAATGGAGTGTGAGCTCGAGAGGAAGAGGAAGAAAATAGAGGATAGGAAAGGGTAAGAACAGAGCGCTCGGGCTCGACGAAGGGGTTTATATAGGATGACCTTTAGTACCGGTTCGCCTAACCAACTGGTACTAATGGTGCATCTCTAGTCCTGGTTCGTGGCATGAACCGGTACTAAATGTGCTGGTGGGGCCCCAACCTAACAACAGCCTGCCACCACCACTTTAGTACCGGTTCGTGGCACGAACCGGTACTAATGAGCGCCGCCCGCCTAGCTGTTGGAACCGGCACTAATGGTCACATTAGTGCCGGTTCAGTTACAAACCGGGACTAATGTGCTTCACATTAGGCCCTTTTTCTACTAGTGGTAGTATGTTGTTGCATTGGATTTAACTTGCTTAATCGTCATGATATTGTTTGCCATTATGCTTACGCTTGTTGTGAGCTTGCATGTACATTCAATGTACTGATCTGGCGTGTCATCCCAGCTTTCAGGAAAGTCTTACCGGATCGGAGTGCTTCCCGTGTCTAGAACGTGTCCACATCGGTGTCCCTGTGCTATGGAGTTCCACTTCGTCGTCGTTCCGCTGCCGCATAGTTATCATGATCGAGGCCCCTTCATGTTCATTTAATAATGTACATATTGTTCAGCCGCACCGTGTGTGCCACTTGGCCTCGCTACTTGATGTAATATCGAACCTATGTTTGCGCTAGCATCAATAAAGCGGTTGTTTTGTGTACCAAATTGTTGTGTGTTGCCAGAAGACTTGATCGCTGGGCTGGCAATGCAAGGTAAACCGGTTGCTCTGAGCCGGGGTGCCACAACGCTTGGTATCAGAGCCGCACTGACTGTAGGACAAGCTAGACCGTCGACGCGCTAGTTGAACGGTAGTTAGTTTAGTTTTGAGTGCTGGTATTAGTAGCATTGGTTGCTGCATTTTATTTATTGTTATTGCTAACCGTCTAATGATTGTGAGTGTAGATGGCTCTGGTTCCGTACCTGTACCAGTCCGAGCCAGCACCCTACACCTCGCCGCATCTGCTTCAGAACGTGTGGCGTCGACTCTACCCAGATGGTGTTGATCCAGTGTACCAGGTGTATCGGGAGCATCTGGCCGGCTCACTGTATGAGTATTACGCGGAGGTCACTTTACACCACAGTTCCCCTTCCGGCGCTTACACTCGTTCCTCTAAGGGTGGTTTCGCTTCCCCGCCATCTCAGGTCATCCAGTTTGCTGCATTCGTGGCTATTGTATTCCTGCGCTACAATGAGGTTCGCATGCAGGCTCATCCAGGTTTCTACTTCTACCCGTCTCTGCACGAGAACGGGCGTATCCGCTTCCCTTTTATTGATCCGGCGTGCGATCGTCCTTCTAGCCACCTTTCTTGTTATATCACTACCAGTTATCTCTTGACCTATGAGTTGGCCCGAGAGTTAACCCGAGCCCGTATAGCTCTTGCCGCTGCTCGGAATAGGAACGCTCCACCTACTGTCGGGTTTACCCCATTTGTTCCTCCAGCCTCTGTTTCCCCTGCTACTCCGGTGACCACTCAGAGTACCACGAACCCTTTGGCAGTGACTCCTCGCAGTGCCCCTGCTGCGTGGGCTTCCCTTGTCGCTACTCCTGCAGCCCCTATGATCCAGACTCACCCCGCACCTGCCCCTGAGGGAGAGTCCTCGAGGCAGCGTCTTCGTGTCACTTTTAACCCGGAGGTTTCCACTATCAGTTCAGGATCTGAGTCCGGCTCAGGAGAGGATCCAGCAGCACCAACAGAGCACTAGATCGTTAGAGTATCCGCAGTTGTCAAGAGGTTGATGTACGGATGTAGTCGTATGTGTCATGATGTTTAGCTTCATGTATGAGGGTAGTCGAACCCGTCATGATGTTTACCTTTCATGTATGAGTCTATGTATAATTATGTTGGAACTTTTTATTCTTCGCCTTGTTTTTCGCTGCTTTCTTTTGGGTTTGTCGCTGGCTTTTCTTCCCATTTTTGGATGTTGCTCATCTCGGTTGCTTTATATTGGGAAAAACAAACAATAGGATGACGCGGGGATGCAGCAACAGTCACGCTTGTGAGGATGTCCCTGTTCGTCGCTCAGCAAGACAGGCAGGACATTCCCCCGAGCCGTATTCTCCACCACCGCCTCCACCGCCACATCCGCCCTCCACTGAACAAATTATGCGCATGTTTGAAGAAAGACGAAACAACGATCTGATTGAGCTGTTGAAAAGTGTGCAAGTTATGGTTGGGCAGAATGGAAATCAGAATGGTCATCACTCCAAGCTGTCAGATTTTCAGAGGACTAAGCCTCCCAGTTTCAGTCAAGTTATCGATCCTTTGGAAGCCGATGATTGGTTGCGGACTATTGAGAAAAAGCTTGAGATGGCTCGCACTGAAGAAGCTGACAAGGTTCCGTTTGCTACACACTATCTTGAGGGAGCTGCAGCTATATGGTGGGATAATGCTAAAGCCATGTGGCCTGCGGACGAAGAAATCACTTGGACTAAATTCAAGGACCAGTTCCGCAAATATCATATTCCCGCTGGTATTATGAAGGTCAAGCAGCGCGAATTCCTCGCTCTCACCCAAGGAAGCCTGTCAGTAAGTGAGTATCTGCATAAGTTCAACCATTTGGCCCGTTATTCCCTCGATGATGTGGCCACAGAAGAAAGGAAGATCGACTGATTTCTTGGAGCACTGAACCAGTACCTCAGATGCACTCTCAGTATATTTGATTTCCCGGATTTCCAAACTCTGGTAAACAAGGCCCTCATTGCTGAAAGAGATCACAAGCTCGTGCACGATGATAAGCCCGCTAATAATGATCACAAGCGCAAATTCGAGCCTAAGAAGGAAGGACAACCAGTGCAGATGGCTCGTACTTGGCAGCAGACTCAGGTTGAGTACAAACCCAATTGGCAGCAGAACATGAACAAGACTACTACTCAAGTCAAGAATGTCGTGACCAGCCCGGTGCGCGAAGAATGTCAGCGCAACAATTCATGCTTCAATTGTTGGCAAACCGGACACTATGCCAAACAGTGCCCCAAGAACGGCAAGCCAAATGCCCCATTCCGGCCGCAAGTCAACCACATGGGGCCATATCCTGTCCAGAAGACCATCCAAGGGCAAGTTCACCACCTCTTCGCAGACGAAGCCCAAGAGGACCCGGAAGTTGTCATTGCTATGTTTCCTGTTAATAGCATACCTGCAATAATTTTATTTGACTCTGGGGCGTCCCACTCTTTTATTTCACGGAGTTTTGTTGCCCAAAACAAGCTTTCTTGCTCGATTTTAGGAAAAAGTATGCTGGTACAATCCCCAGGATCCGTGCACAGAAGCAATCTGGTCTGCCGCAATTTGGAAATTGGTATCAAGGGGGTCACCTTCCCAACCTCTTTGATTGTTATTGAGTTTGTCAAGTTGGATATTATTTTGGGAATGAACTGGTTAACCCAATACCAAGTATGCATCAACTGTGCGACCAGAGATGTCACTTTGACAAGTCAGGAAGGTCGGACTACAAAATTCTTTGCTCGACGAAGCATACCCAAGAAATACATGGTCTTCACCGCTGTAGCTGAAGAATTGGAATTAATTCCTGTGGTCAGTGAGTTTCCAGATGTATTTCCTGAGGAATTACCAGGAATGCCGCCAGACCGAGAGCTTGAGTTTGCAATTGACCTTGTGCCCGGGACCGCACCGTTATACAAGAAGTATTATCGGATGCCTTCCTCAGAATTAGTGGAATTAAAGAAACAGCTTGATGAGATGCTTCAGAAAGGATACATCCGTCCAAGCTCTTCACCACGGGGATCACCCGCAATATTCGTGGACAAGAAAGACGGCAGTCTCCGAATGTGTGTGGATTACCGTCAGTTGAACGATGTCACTATCAAGAACAAATATCCACTACCGAGGATTGATGATTTGTTCAGTCAACTCAGTGGGGCAAAAGTATTCTCCAAAATTGATTTGAGGACCGGATACCACCAGCTCAAAATCAAGAAGGAAGATATTCCTAAGACCGCGTTCACTACTAGATACGGTCTCTATGAATATACAGTCATGTCTTTCGGCCTCACCAATGCCCCTGCTTTCATCATGCATTTGATGAATAAAGTATTCATGGATTTCTTGGATAAGTTTGTGGTGGTCTTCATCGATGTCATCCTCATTTACTCAAACGGTGAAGAAGAGCACAAGGAACATCTCAGAGCAGTCTTGCAAAGACTCCGTGACCATCAGCTATATGCAAAATTTAGCAAATGTGAGTTCTGGCTCAAGCAAGTCGGATTTTTGGGGCATGTTCTTTCAGCAGAAGGCATAGCCGTGGATCCAAGTAAGGTGAAAGACGTGCTTGATTGGACGGCACCCACAACAGTATCCGAGATTCGGAGTTTCCTTGGACTAGCCGGATACTACCGCCGCTTCATCGAAGGCTTCTCTAAGATTGCCAAGCCAATGACAGAACTCCTCAACAAAGATAAGAAATTTGAATGGACTGAGGACTGCGAGAAAAGCTTTAATGAGCTGAAGGCCAGACTGACAACAACACCCGTGTTGACCCTTCCAGACATCTACCGCAGCTTTGACGTATACTGTGACGCATCCAGGAGAGGTTTTGGATGTGTACTCATGCAAGATGGCAAGGTTGTAGCATACGCATCTCGACAGCTACGACCTCACGTAGGGAACTATCCTACACATGATTTGGAGTTGGCTGCAGTTGTGCATGCTTTGAAAATTTGGAGACACTACCTCATTGGCAAAAGATGTCAGATATTTACAGACCACAAGAGTCTCAAGTATATATTCACTGAACCAAACTTAAACCTTTGACAGCGAAGATGGCTCGAGTTGGTCAAGGATTATGATCTTGGAATCAATTACCATCCCGGTAAGGCCAATGTTGTTGCCGATGCTCTCAGCCGCAAGCGTGCCAGCCTGAACGCCCTGATGGAGTCCTTGCCTCCCGAACTCCAAGAAGAGATCGCTCAGCTTAACTTGGTTATTGTTGATGCGGGCCTTGCCCATATATTGGAAGTTACTCCTACCCTCGAGGATGAGATCCGCATGGCCCAGCAAGATGACTCAGCCCTGCAACATCTTGTTGAGCGTATGCAAGAAGGCAAGACCCAGGATTTCTCTAAGGAAAAGCAAGGTACTCTAAGGTTTCGAGGACGGATTTGTGTACTTGAGCAAGCAGACCTGAGAAAGAAGATCTTGGCAGAAGCGCATGAATCTTCATACTCGATTCACCAAGGAGGTACCAAAATGTACAAAGACCTACGACAGATATTTTGGTGGGATGGAATGAAGACAGACATCGCCTACTTTGTCGCTTGTTGTGATGTATGCAACAAAGTGAAGGCGGAGCACCAGAAACCCGCCGGACTTCTTCAACCTTTACCCGTTCCACAATGGAAGTGGGATGATGTCTGCATGGATTTCATCACAGGCCTACCAAGGACTCACCGAGGCAATGATGCAGTATAGGTTGTGGTGGACATGCTAACAAAGGTAGCTCACTTCATTCCAATCTGAACCACCTACCGAGCCGATCAGCTCGCATAGCTATATGTATCCAGAATCGTCAGTTTGCATGGAGTGCCAAGAACAATCACTTCAGACCGAGGTTCTCTCTTTAGCTCAGCGTTCTGGTCACGTCTCCATCAAGCCTTGGGGACCGCACTAAAATACAGCACAGCCTATCATCCTCAGACAGACGGGCAGACAGAGCGAGTAAATCAAATACTTGAAGATATGCTCCGAGCATGTGCTTTGGCCCAAGGACCCAAGTGGGAAGATTGTCTGCCGTATGCGGAGTTCTCCTACAACAACAGTTTCCAGACCAGCCTGAAGATGTCACCATATGAAGCTTTGTACGGCCGTAAGTGCCGTACTCCGCTAAACTGGTCTCAAACCGGAGATAGCCGCATTTTCGGAACTGACTTAATGATGGAGGCTGAAAAGCAAGTCAAGGAGATCCGAGATAGACTGCAGTTGGCTAAGTCCCGACAAAAGAGTTATTATGATGCAAAGCACCATCAGATCAGCTTTGAACCCGGAGAGTATGTGTACCTTCGAGTCACACCTATGAAAGGAGTCAAGAGATTTCAGACCCGAGGAAAATTGGCACCCAGATATATTGTTCCATTCCCAGTTATGTCCAAAGGTGGTACAGTTGCTTATCAGTTGGAACTGCCACCGGAATTGTCAGAATCGCACAATGTGTTCCATGTTTCACAGCTAAGAAGGTGTATCTCGCCACCCGAGAAAAGGACCAATATGGCAGAGATAGAGCTTGCTAAGGATTTAACCTAAGAGGAAAGACCATTCAGAATATTGGATGAGATCGAAAGAGTTACACGCAGTAAAGTGATAAAGTTTAATAAGGTTCAGTGGGAGCATCACACCGAGGAAGAAGCAACTTGGGAAAGAGAGGAATTTTTAAGGGCAGCCTAACCAGAATTGTTTTCCCGAGCAACCGAATCTCGAGGACGAGATTCATCCTAAGTGGGGGAGGTTTGTGACAGCCTGGTTTTGGCCTTCTCTCTTTTTTCCGGACTTCTTTGCCTCTGATTTTGAATTTGGAGTTTTTTTTGAATCAAATCACTTGGACTTAAACACTTGGGCATGTCCTTGATTTTCACCCAAGTGACCCATCCCTCTCATAATCATCATTTCCTCTCTGATAATCCCAAAATGGCCCAAGGAATATTTTTCATAAATGAAAAATATTCATTTTCCTCTCTGAAAATCATTTCAGCAACATATGCTCCAAAGCAACCCTCATTTTTTTTGCTCCCAAAAATCTGAGAATATTCCCAAATATTCTTTGGACCTTGGCACACCTCCCTGTGCAAAAATATTTCATAGTTATTTGGAATATTTTTGCTACAGAAAATATTTTCTGTTCTGACCTCAAAATGTAGTTTCTACAGGAAGTATATTATTCCTTGATCCAATGAGGCTGATTTTGCTTGAGCTTCATTACCCTCCTAAGAAAACCTTAACCCCAGGAGATTAGCCCTAAAATCCTTCTAGAACCTCTCCAAAAACAGTGCCAAAGTTTCTGACCAGAAGCTTGTTGGTTAGCTCACGTTCAATCTGGTCGGCCTGGCAGTGTTCCATCTCTTCTCCTAGACTAAACACTGCACGGACAAAAAGTTAGACATGGTTTGGTATCGCCTAGGCATCGTTTTGAACGAGCTAGCGTGGTGACCGCGTGTGGACACGAGCTCTGGCACGCGTTCGACGCGCTCTGCGCTGCGCTCGAGACCCTGTTCCGCGCGTGCTTGTCTCAGCGCTCGCCGCTGACTGCCGCACCGTGCCACCAGCTTCGACTCATCACCCTTGACCCCCCTGGCATTCGCCGACGCCGGAGCCGCCGCATCGAGCACGGGCACGATGCGGCCAAAGGCACAGTGTGCCCGTGCCACTGTCTTCGTCCGCGCCTGCGTCCTGTGCTCGTCCGTAAGCTCCACAGTCGCCGCGTGATCGCTGAGCCCTCTCCACCACTCCCTGGCACTTCTCGTCGCCGTGCGCCGCCTTCCAGAGCCCTCCGGTGGAGCCGAGAACCCCCACCCCCTCCGCCTATATATACCGAGCCCCCTGGCCACTCCGAGCTCACTCGTCCACTCCGCCATCCACCACAAGCAGTAGAGAAGCCGCAGCCCGGCCGGGCAGGCCTCTGGCCGCCGTCCTCAGCTCGAGCTCGCCGGCGATCCCCTCTGCTTGCCTCCCACCTCTCCACTGCTCCTCGAGCTCCAGCTTCTTCTCCGGCGACTCCCTGGTGGTCCGTTGGTGCCAGCTGACCCTGTTGGAGCCCCTGGAATCGCCCCCTCCCGCTGTCTTCTTCATCTCCGGCGAGATCCGACCGCAGCCGCCGCTTGAGACGTTGGTTCCGAGCTGCTCCGGTCACCTCTCGCCAAGCCACGGGTACAGGTAGGTGCGCCATGACCTCCTCTATCCATCCCTCCCTCTCAGATCGGTCGACGAGCCCTCCTTGCCGGCGTGAGCTCCGGCGGAGCACCGCCACCCCTCTGTTTCTCTCTCCCTCTCCCCAAACCCGACAGGCGGGGCCCACTGTCAGCCTCTCCACTCACGCCCGAAGCGGTACGAGTGGAGGCGTATTCTCAGAATACGTCTTCGACGTCACCCTCCCACCCCCCCGGGTTTCTTTTATTTCAAATTTAATTCAAAATTTTGACCAGCAACTTTGACCAGCCATAACTTTTAAACCATAAGTCCAAATGAATTGATTCTTTTTGCATTATGTTTGTATTGAAATATTCTAGCTGCACACAAATTTTGAGATTTTTCTCTGCTGCCTAGAATTTCTGGTGATTTTCAGAATGATTCTTGATATTTTCTTTTGCTGTTTTTAATTATTTTCAGAGGGGGAAGCTTGTCTTGAAGAAAACCAAGAGGAGTGTGAACCTCCTCTGCACTAAGGCAAGCCACACCAACATTTGCATGGTGTCACTTCAATATTTATGATTTTTCCAACTTGAATATGAGTTATTTCATGCATTTAATTAATTAAATGAATATTGGATATGCTAGTTAGTTTGTCCTGGTTGAAATGCTTAGGTTACAGTAGTATTTGAATGCATGGACTAGTATGAGGCAGTAGAAGTAGTTTTGATTGTGTGGTTATGCTTTTGGATATGATCGGTAGTATTTTCTTTATGTGAGTTATTGATTTTCATATATTATGGCATAACTAAAGTGATGTGTGTTAAAACCAGTGAAGCTTAATGATGACTAGTGCAAGTAGCAACTTTGATGATGCTGATCTGTTTACTTTAAGTGTTATGTGATGCATGTCGGATAGTTGCATGTTCATGGCTTAATGTGACTCGAGTTATTTTTATTTCAAGTTAAACCTGATGTTAATTCAACTTGAACATAATGTTGATCGAGTCATGGTGCCACTGAATCGAGTTTTCCCAGTGCAACCACATTTGCCTTTATGGGAAGGCCGTTATTCAGCCCGTTGTCATGCCTCTGGTCGGTACCTCCAACGAGGGAAGGTTATGGGCGTGCGGTACCCTGGCCCGGTAAGCAGACATAACCTTGTGTGCCCAATTGTTGTTATGGTACCTTGTCCCCGTTTGGGACCGTTTAACTTTTGCCACGACGGTGGCCGTTGATGTCTTTGGTAGACACAGGGCCACCCATGACTTATCCCAGAGGCGAGTTGGTCGGAGTGGCTGGGAGAGTGTCATGGCAATGGGAGGGTTCTGTCGGAATGCCAATGGTCCACCCGAATGGGAGTGCGAGGCCATGGATTCTGTGGTGTGGGTACAGTGTGCTAACCTCTGCAGAGTGTTTATTAAATCTATCGATATCCGCGTCCTCAGTTACGGACATAGCTCTTAAGTAAGTCACACCATGGATCAACATGATTAAGTAATCTTGCACACTAAATTTATAAGCTTGGCACTGGGTAAGTGATGAGATTTGTGAGACCATGAGATGATCTTTGTGGGAACCAAAGTGTTGGTTTTGTTTGTGATCCGGTTATGATCATCGCTTTGGTTACGAGGTAACCCGTCTGGTAAGAGAGTCCGCGGGACTCAGTGCACATGTTTGATTCACTGCATAAGTAGTATGTTGTTCCATTGGATTTAACTTGCTTAATTGTCATGATATTGTTTGCCATTATGCTTATGCTTGTTGTGAGCTTGCAAGTACATTCAATGTACTGACCTGGCGTGTCATGCCAGCTTTCAGGAAAGTCTTACCGAATCGGAGTGCTTCCCGTGTCTAGACCGTGTCCACATCGATGTCCCTGTGCTATGGAGTTCCACTTCGTCGTCGTTCCGCTGCCGCGTAGTTATCATGATCGAGGCCCCTTCATGTTTATTAAATAATGTACATATTGTTCAACCGCACCGTGTGTGCCGCTTGGCCTCGCTACTTGATGTAATATCGAACCTATGTTTCTGCTAGCATCAATAAAGCGGTTGTTTTCTGTACTAAGTTGTTGTGTGTTGCCAGAAGAGTTGATCTCTGGGCTGGCAATGCAAGGTAAACTGGTTGCTCTGATCCGGGGTGCCATAGCGCTCAACTTTGACTACGTCGACGCGAGTGCGAAAGTTAATTATCTCATTCTCCAACCACCTCGAATGACTGATGGTTTAATTTCTTATCATATTTTCATTTGAACATAATTTATATGGAAGCTAACATTGCACTTAGTGATGTGTGTTTGTCATCTCTGATGATTGCTCATGCAATGAACGTCACAACTAGCATGGGACATCCCTTCCTAACTATGGGTGCTTCATGTGTAGCACTTTCGAATCATGCTTTAGTAGAGATGTGACATTATCATGTCACCAACTTGTGCTATGATCCATGGGGAAGGGGGCTTATATCTCATGGTGACAGATTACAAAGAAGTCTATCAATTCTTTATTTTTTTCCTACCCCATGCATTCTTGTTGTATATTCCATCAGCACGCCCCCGCTATCGCGGCGGACAAGTTTGACGGTATCACTTCTCGTGGTGTCGTCAATCGGTCAATTGCTACACCATGGCTCGATTGTAACCTCCACATGACCCCGCATGAAGTGGGCCTAGAATGGTTGCCACAACCGTGTTAGGGTTGCATCGTATCCTTCCTTCATATGCTTCCTTTTAGACATCATGAGTGTTGCAACATGAAGTGACAATAGCATGTTGTAGAGGCCAAAAACTAAGGCCACTTACTAATTTTAGATTAGGTCGAGCTGATAAGCTCATGTGAAATAAGATCAGTCGTCTCCTCTCATATCTTTGGGACAACCATGAACAACAATAGTATTCATGAGTAGAGCAGTGGAGCAGTAGTTGCCTCAAAAATGTTTTAGTGTAGTACTCCCCGTTTTGTTGGACTCCAACACAAATCTGACGTCTAAATTTTTACCATCGCAAATCGAACGTTTTTCATGGCAAATTATGTTCTTCAAAGATGGCAAGTTTAGTTGGCGAGCATGGCAAATCCATCTGAGTTCTTTTTTTTGCGACAAAATTGCCGTGCTTGCAAACTAAATTTGCCATCATCTCGCCAATATAAATTTCCATGAAAAACTTTAGATTTTTCATGCTTAAAAATTTGACGGCAGATTTTTTAGTGTTTATGTTTCCTTTTTATTTTGTGTATAATGTTTGTCTGAAGTCAAACTTCATAAAGCTTGACAAAATTTGTATTAAATATTATCAATATTAGAGAAATACTCCTTCCATCCTAAAATGTAAAACCATTTTTGACACTACGTAGTGTAAAAAATGGTCTTACATTTTAGTACGGAGGGAGCATAATATAAAAATATATTTCATGATGAATCTAGATATTGATTTTGTATTGGGACTGTGATATTTGGCACATGTGTGCCATATAAGCAAAACTGTCACACATCTACTTCCTTCACTTTAAATACATGCATACATTAGCATTCTTTCTCGTCTCACTTGCATTTCTCCTTCTAATTATATGCATACACTAGAGGACAAAAAAGGTGATGTCATTCTAGATTCTCTTTATTCCAAAAATTTAAAATATTTTGTACCTAAAATCGTCGGTCCGATGTAAAACCTATTTTTACATAAAAGATTCGTTGCAACGAGATCTTCGAAACTAGATCCCATGTTGGCATGTTCCGATGACTTTTTTTTCAGCCAAAATTTACCACGCCTAGGCTACATAAGTTACCATGCCCATTATATGCAAGTTACCGTGCTATTTCCACATAAGTTATCGAAGGCATAAAAATGGTTCACCAACCCTACAGCTCATATATTACCATGTTGTATTTATATAAGTTATCGGGCCTGTGATTCTTATATTACCATGTTGTTTTTAGGTCTGCGGTTCGAATATTACCATGCTCTTTGGTCAATGTTATATCGGTGCTTGTACATGAGTTATCAGCCGCGGTTCGTATATTCCCATGATGTTTTCATATAAGTTACCGGAGGGTATGTTTTTAACATTTTTTCCGCTTGATCAAAGTTACCATGGTGTTTGTACGTAGGTATGTGATGCGTATGTAACCATGCTATTTACATAAAATTTACGGGGGTATGTTTTCAACAATTTCCCCACCGAGTCAAATATTACCATGGTATTTGTACGTAAGTTATCAGGTATACGATGGGTATATTACTATGCTATTTACACAGAAGTTGCCGGGGGTATCTTTTCAACAAAAAATTTCTTCAGATCAAATTTACCACGGTGCTTGGACCTAAATTATCAAGGTTGTGGTGCGTAATTTACTATGCTATTTACATACAAAAGTTACTAGTGTATTTTTCGTCCACTTTTTACTACTCTTCCCCAAATCAAGACTATTACCGTGCTATTTACACATAAGTTCCCGGGGTATATTTTCAACAACTTCATCCACCCGAATCAAACTTATCATGGTCTTTGTACGTAAGTTATCGGCTTTTGCGGTTCATATATAACCGTGCTATTTTCACTTAAGTTATCGCGGGTATGTTTTTTGACAACTTTTTTGCCCTTTAGTCAAAGATACCGTGGTGTTTGTACGTAAGTTATCAGATATATGATTCGTATATTAGCGTTCTATCTTCACATAAGTTATCGGGGTATATTATTCAACAATATTCTCCTCTTTGGACAAAGTTACCATGGTGTTTGCACCCAAATTATCAAGTCGGTGTTTCCTATTTTATCAAGCTATTCACACAGAAGTTACCGGGAGTACATTTGTCAATAACATTTTTCCCTTGGTCAATGTTACCGCGATGTTTGTACATAAATTATCATGTACGCGGTTCGTATACTATCATGTTATTTTCAGGTAAAGTTACTGGGGTATATTTTTTAATAACTCCCCTCCTTGTTTAATTTTATCGTGGTGTTTCTACTTAAGTTATCATGTCTACGAAATGTATATTACCGTAGTATTTACAAAAAAAGTTACCGGGGTTTTGTTTTTCAACAACTTTTTTGCCGGATCAAAACTTACCACGGTGTTTATATTACCGTGTTATTTATACAAAAATTACCGGGGTATGTTTTCAATAACTCCCTCCACCCTCTGCTGTTAAAGTTACCATGGTGTTTATATGTAAATTAACAAGTCTGCGGAGCGTAAATTATTATGTTATTTACACATAAATTAGTGACGTTATCTTTTTCAACAATTATTTTCCGGGCCAAAGTTACCGTGGGATTTGTGTTTAAGTTATCGGGTCTGCGGTACATATATTACCATGCTATTTACACAGAAAATTACAGCGGGTATGTTTTCAACAACTTTTTTTTCAGGGTCATTTTCTTTATCATAGTGTTTGTGTGCGAGTTATCAATTATAAGATATGTAATTTATCATGCTATTTACATTTGCATTCGTCTCAACTTGTTGAAAAGCAAAAAAAAAATGCATTCCTAAGTTACTCCCTCAACCCAGCAACCAAGTATGACAGCCTTCGTCCAGTCTGTTGGCCATCGTCCTCGCCAAAGATCCCTAGTGATGCCCGCCTCTGGTCACCGCCCTGCACGTAAATTATCAAGTTGCGCAACATGGTGTCGGTGGTGCAGAATGATAACGTGCATTTAGATACATGACATCTCACTGATCAGCCTCTACTCTCTCGATTGATAAAAACCATCACCGTCTGTTTCAAATTGTAAGCACAAACAAAATAGAAGCACAAGTAGGCTACATACACTCCGTAAAAAACCTTGAGGTAGCCAAAAGGACTCAAGTCCAATCAGCTGATTAGGTGACTACAGTGAACATGGTGACACTAAAAAGCTGACCACACATCTTCAGATTAAAAGGTTGTCGTAAGCGGCATTGAATAGCCAACAATGGATTATCATACTATTTACATGGAAAATACCGTGTGTGCATCAAGACAATTATGAGTGTGCATCTAGCAAAAAAAAAGGAGCAACAAGCATCCTGCACCACACAGCTTGGTGTGTCCATTCTCATACTAAGCTATGATAAAAGAAGAAAAATGTATCTGTACAAGCCTAGCAAAGCAGAGGAAGGCTGGACGGATGTTGCCGCCCATTAATTCCATCCTCTTTGATGATGACCTCGTCCAGATCACGCCCAGCGGCACCGTGAAGATCGGGATCAGGATCATGGGTGGCGGGATGCTGCAAAGCTATCATATCACTTACGATCATTCGGAGGATCAGAGCAATATCCTCAATTAGTGTCAGAAAATTCAGCATTTTATCCGCGCTCTGGAGTACTTACTGCACTCGTATGGAGCTTGGGCTCCATCGCCCCATGACGTGCCATGGCGTGCAGCCGAACGGCGAGCACTCGGCACCCGAGGTGGCTCATGCCGGCGTACGGGCTCAGCGACCTGACAGAAACACAAGCAAAATTCAGAGCCTGACAGCACGCGAGTTTGTTTGACTTGGTGAATTCAAGCACAATGACGGCACTGAATATACTTACATGCAGAGGAAGCTCTTGTTGTGGAGTCCGATTGGAGCCCGACGACGAGCGTGGAGGCCTGGAGCTGCCCCACGGCCGCCTCCACTGTTATGTTATGCTTCAAATTCAAATATAAAGAGGGAGGCTAATTTCTGACGAGCGAGCGGAGCGAGGCCCGTCGCCGGTAGGCTTGGGCCGAAGCGGATCAGTATTGACCTAGGTCATCTATGTTATATACCTCTTGTAAGCCGCCGCACAGGATAAGTTGATCAGTTGTAAATCCCCGGCATTTGTAACCTCCCCCGATATAGTGAAGTTTGGCTGGCTGGCGCCCGTGGTTTTTCCCCTTCGTGTTGGAGGGGTTTTCCACGTTAAAATCTCATGTCCATTGCTTGTTTTCGTTCTTCGTTGAGTTCGATTGCGTGTCCTATCTCTAACATCCACCTCTCCCCGAGCTCCTCCTCCCGCATCACCATCTCCACCTTCGCCTCCACACGTCGTCGCAGAGGTCCCTGAAGGCGCCACGGGGTAGGACGATGAGGACGCGTCCGGGGCGTGCGGCGCTGCACGGATCCCGACACCTTGCACAGCAGCAGCGACGCCATGGCTTGCCGTCGGACGGGCGGTGGCGGCGGGGTGGCGACCACTATATGAGAGCCGCGACGCGACATCGCCTGAAGGAGAGGACGACGAGCACGGGGAAGGAGTGGAAGAACCGAAAAAAGTCGATCGTGCTGCGATGCCGATCGAAGGGACACCGAGTGGTGTGGCAGTTCTGCAGAAACGATTACGGTCGCCATATACATATTTCGATATTAATAACCTTTCTATAAACTTTCGAAGTGTTTTACTTGAGACAAAATTAATCTGTGAACACCCGAAAAAAAAAATTAATCTGTGAAGTTTGCACCGTAGCTCCAAGACAACTCGGATTCCAACTGGACTCCGATTGGCCCTGATCGAGTGATCGTGTCCGACTCGGCTCACGTGTCCCCAGTCCGCACGGAGCCGTCTGTGAAATTAAGCCTGTGTCCGTGTTAGTTTGATAGCCATTAGCCCATTACCTAGTACTATATATACATCCATATGTCTCTTCGCTACTACACTTTTAGAAAAAATTGATCAAGTCGATTAGTTTCCGGCCATCGGCGAGATCACGCGCGTGAGCTTGATTCTTCGGTATACGCTGTGCAACTCGCGACATGTTGGACATCCATCGGTCAATGGCGTCCCAGCCCCGGAGCCCCGCCGCTCAGGGCGACGACGCCAACAACGGCGACTTTCTCCCCGCGGACGAGCTGCAGGAGGTGTTCTTGCGGCTGCCGTCAAAGTCTCTCGGCCGCCTCCGCACAGTCTGCCGGTCGTGGCGGCCCATGCTCTCCGACCCGCTCTTCGTGGCCGCACACGCGTCCCGCTCCCGCGTGGACTCCATCTTCGTCGTCGCCGTCCACTACCCTGGCCACCACCGAGTGGACGTCAAGCTCGTGGACGTGTCCACCGGCGCCGTGCTGAGGTGCATGGACGGGCTTGTCATGCGTCGACTATGCGTGGGCGGCGAGCTGCTCTGTCTCCTTGGGCCTAGACCTGGTGGCGGCGCAGTCCAGGTGCTCGACCCGGCCACAGGCGCCACCACCGACGTCCTTCAATACGGCGAAACCACGGCGCCAGAAAATGACATTGGGTGCAGCGCCTCGTTGTACTTGGTCGGGCACGTGCCTGCCACCGGAGACCACAAGGTGCTCCACATCACGGACGTCGCAGGCAAGCAGTGGTGCGAGGTCTTCACCATCGGCGGCGCCGCCGGCCGCAACAACATCCACCAATGCCAGTGCTGGAGGCCAGCGCAGAGCCCTCCGATGCGCGTCGACTCGATCCCCCGGCGCAGAGCGGTTGTCAACGGCGTCGCCTACTTCCTGCCCTCCAACCTGAACGGGCGCTACCTGCCGGACTGCGACAGCGTTGCCGCGTTCGACCTCGAGAAGGAGGAGTGGAGGCCAGCACCGATCCGAGGCCCGCTGAGCAGCGAGCGTCCGGGCCACCGCGACCAACTCCTGCGTTTCAGCCTGGCCGAGCTGAATGGCCGCCTCGTCATGGTCCATCACAACTACCAACTCAGAACCGTCGACATGTACTCCCTCTCCCTCACGGACACGGGGGATGGGGTAGAGTGGTCGAGGGGGCCATCTCTGCGTCTCGACTCAGTTCTCGACCGTAACCGTAAAGGGGAAACTCTGGCACAACCATTGATGGAGCTCAAGGACGGGAGGATCGTGCTCTTTGTACCAGGGACAGAGCACAGCGTCGTGCGGGTGTATGATCTAAGAAAGGAGACTAGGACGGACGTGATGGAGATGCCTATGGGTCGTATTATTGTCGGGTGCTACAAAGGTAGCCTCCTTCCCTTTCGTGGGGTGGGTGAAGCTGGGTGTGTTTGTGGATGAACTTGCACTCCAATTTGATTGTACTTCAGTTTAGATGAAGCTTTAGTTTGACATTTAGTTCGTCCGCATTCAATTTATGTGAGGCCGCGTGTAACTGCTCCTAGTGAAAATTTTAAATCCGTTGTCAAGAATCAATAATCATGAGTAATATTTATTTTCTTTGGGTGTTTAATTTTTCCATGAGTTGCACAAAAAAATCAAAAAAGAAAACACAAAATATAAAAATAAAAATAAAGAGAACAAAAATAGAAAATACTAATAATAATAATAATAAAACCATGAAAGACGAACACAAAAACGTGAAAACTGGACATAAACCGCAACAGCTGAGACATGGCTTGTTGATTTCACCAAAAAATGCTTTCGTCCCGCTTTACATATAAAGCAACAACCAACGTCCGAGCCGATACAAACCACAACACACCACACCAACACACACCCAAGGCCTGATATCAACGCGTCTCCATATAGATATCCTAGTCTTTTGTATGTATTTCAGGCCACCATCAAGTATCATTTTTCATATCGCCGTTATACTCCCTCCGTTTCTAAATATTTGTCTTTTTAGAGATTTCAAATAGACTGTCACATACGGATGTATATAGACATATTTTAGAGTGTATATTCATTCATTTTGCTTCGTATGTAGTCACTTCTTGAAATATCTAGAAAGACAAATATTTAGGAACAAAGGGAGTATTATATTTCCTATCTATATCATCATGTCACCATTAAATTTCTTCTTCTACATCTTTTCATATCACCTTAGAATCTCTCTTTTTCCCATCTATTGGTTATATCTATTCATGTCACATCAACCCTAAAAAAAATTCATGCCACATCAACACTAGCGGAGCCACTCACGGACAAAACCGTGTCGTGGCCCGTCCAGCAAAATCACCAAAAAAAATTGTATACATATGCTCTTTGTTCAGCCCGCATGGCCACGTGGTTGGCAGCCCCAAACGCCCAGTCCAACAGAGCAGAACAGCTGAACACATCCTCGCATCCATCCCCTGTTCGTGGACTCCATTAGCTAGGACACGGCACCAGGCGACGGCGGAGGTCCAGCAGTTGGGGTAGCTACAGCTACTCGGAGCTAGCCCCAACTCAGCCTAGTGATATGATATGTGTGTGCGTCTTGTAATCAATGTGAACAAGTATGCAGCTGACTATGCAGCTGACTATGTGGCTTTAATGTCACCTTTAAGTCTCTTTTTGCATACCAGTTCATGTCACCCTTAGAGTCTATCTATTTCTATCTGTTTTGTCATATCTACCCACGTCATCATTAAGTCTTGTCATTCCTAGTTATTATTGTCATTGTTGTTTTTCTCGTTCTCTTTCTCTTTGTGAGCAGATGTTCTCGCTATTAGGTATTTTTCTATTTGTTTTGTCATATATTTTCATGCCACTGTGAAGTTTCTCTTTCTTATATTTGTATGCCATCATTAAGTTTGTTTTCCCCATTTATGATGTCCTATATTCTCGTGCCTCCATTAAGTCCCTTTTTCCTCTCGGCCCCAAAAAATATCTTGTTTTTCCTAGTTCTTGATATCATCCTCAGTTTTCTCATTTTTGTCCTCTTTGAGAGCACATGTTTCCATGGTTGATGGCTCCAAAATTTTGCTTCGGAGCTCCCTATGGCAAGCGCTATTCTTGCTATTTTTTCTCTTCATCATAGCATCATGCATTTATACATAGGGTTTGTAGAAAAGTTATATTTCGTCTACCACCATCAACACTACTCATAGCACGGATAAACTAATGTCCAAACAGGTCACTCGAGGGCGCTTGTGACATCCTGGTTTTTGCCTTCTCTCTTTTTTCCGGACTTCTTTGCCTCTGATTTTGAATTTGGAGTTTTTTTGAATCAAATCACTTGGACTTAAACACTTGGGCATGTCCTTGATTTTCACCCAAGTGACCCATCCCTCTCATAATAATCATTTCCTCTCTGATAATCCCAAAATGGCCAAAGGAATGAAAAATATTCATTTTCCTCTCTGAAAATCATTTCAGCAACATATGCTCCAAAGCAACCCTCATTTTTTTTGCTCCCAAAAATCTGAGAAAATTCCCAAATATTCTTTGGACCTTGGCACACATCCCTGTGCAAAAATATTTCATAGTTATTTGGAATATTTTTGCTATAGAAAATCTTTTCTGTTCTGACCTCAAAATGCAGTTTCTACAGGAAGTATATTATTCCTGGATCCAATGAGGCTGATTTTTCTTGAGCTTCATTACCCTCGTAACAAAACCTTAACCCCAGGAGATTAGCCCTAAAATCCTTCTAGAACCTCTCCAAAAACAGTGCCAAAGTTTCTGACCAGAAGCCTGCTGGTTAGCTCACGTTCAATCTGGTCGGCCTGGCAGTGTTCCATCTCTTCTCCTAGACTAAACACTGCACGGACAACACGTTAGACACGGTTTGGCATCGCCTGGGCATCGTTTTGACCGAGCTAGCGTGGTGACCGCGTGTGGACACGGGCTCTGTCACGCGTTTGACGCGCTCTGCGCTGCGCCCGAGCCCCTGTTCCGCGCGTGCTCGTCTCAGCGCTCGCCGCCGACTGCCGCACCGCGCCACCAGCTTCGACTCACCACCGTTGACCCCTCCCTGGCGCTCGCCGACACCGAAGCCGCCGCAGCGAGCACGGGCACGACGCGACCAAAGGCACAATGCGCCCGTGCCACTGTCTTCGTCCGCACCCGCGTCCTGTGCTCGTCCGCAAGCTCCACAGTCGCCGCGTGATCGCTGAGCCCTCTCCACACCTCCCTGGCACTTCTCGTCACCGTGCGCCGCCTTCCAGAGCCCTCCTGCGGAGCCGAGAACCCCCACCCCCTCCGCCTATATATACCGAGCCCCTGGCCTCTCCGAGCTCACTCATCCACTCCGCCATCCACCACAAGCAGTAGAGAAGCCGCAGCCCGGCCGGGCAGGCCTCTGGCCGCCGTCCTCAGCTCGAGCTCGCCGGCGATCCCCTTTGCTTGCCTCCCACCTCTCCACTGCTCCTCGAGCTCCAGCTTCTTCTCCGGCGACTCCCTGGTGGTCCGTTGGTGCCAGCTGAACCTGTTGGAGCCCCTGGAATCGCCCCCTCCCGCCGTCTTCTTCATCTCCGGCGAGATCTGACCGCAGCCGCCGCTTGAGACGTTGGTTCCGAGCTACTCCCGTCACCTCTCGCCAAGCCACGGGTACAGGAAGGTGCGCCATGACCTCCTCTATCCATCCCTCCCTCTTAGATCGGCCGATGAGCCCTATTCGCTGGTGTGAGCTCCGGCAGAGCACCGCCACCTCTCTGTTTCTCTCTCCCTCTCCCCAAACCCGACAGGCGGGGCCCACTGTCAGCCTCTCCACTCGTGCCTGAAGTGGTACGAGTGGAGGCATATTCTCAGAATACGTCTTCGACATCACCCCCCCCCCCCGGGTTTCTTTTATTTCAAATTTAATTCAAAATTTTGACCAGCAACTTTGACCAGCCATAACTTTTAAACCATAAGTCCAAATGAATTGATTCTTTTTGCATTGTGTTTGTATTGAAGTATTCTAGCAGCACACAAATTTTGAGATTTTTCTCTGCTGCTAAGAATTTCTGGTGATTTTCAGAATGATTCTTGATATTTTCTTTTGCTGTTTTTAATTATTTTCAGAGGGGGAAGCTTGTCTTGAAGAAAACCAGGAGGTGTGTGAACCTCCTCTGCACTAAGGCAAGCCACACCAACATTTGCATGGTGTCACTTCAATATTTATGATTTTTCCAACTTGAATATGAGTTATTTCATGCATTTAGATAATTAAATGAATATTGCATATGCTAGTTACTTTGTCCTAGTTGAAATGCTTAGGTTACAATAGTATTTGAATGCATGGACTAGTATGAGGTAGTAGAAGTAGTTTTGATTGTGTGGTTATGCTTTTGGATATGATCGGTAGTATTTTCTTTATGTGAGTTATTGATTTTCATATATTATGGCATAACTAAAGTGATGAGTGTTAAAACCAGTGAAGTAAAACCAGTGAAGCTTAATGATGACTAGTGCAAGTAGAAACTTTGATGATGTTGATCTGTTTACTTTATGTGTTATGTGATGCATGTCGTATAGTTGCATGTTCATGGCTTAATGTGACTCGAGTTATTTTTATTTCAAGTTAAACCTGATGTTAATTCAACTTGAACATAATTTTGATCGAGTCAAGGTGCCACTGAATCGAGTTTTCCCAGTGCAACCACATTTGCCTTTATGGGAAGGCCGTTATTCAGCCCGTTGTCATGCCTCTGGTCGGTACCTCCAACGAGGGAAGGTTATGGGCGTGCGGTACCCTGGCCCGGTAAGCAGACATAATCTTGTGTGCCCAATTGTTGTTATGGTACCTTGTCCCCGTTTGGGACCGTTTAAGTTTTGCCACGATGGTGGCCGTTGATGTCTTTGGTAGACACGGGGCCACCCATGACTTATCCCAGAGGGGAGTTGGTCGGAGTGGCCGGGAGAGTGTCATGGCAATGGGAGGGTTCTGTCGGAATGCCGTTGGTCCACCCGAATGGGAGTGCGTGGCCATGGATTTCGTGGTGTGGGTACAGTGTGCTAACCTCTGCAGAGTGTTTATTAAATCTATCGATATGCACGTCCTCGGTTATGGACAAAGCTCGTAAGTAAGTCACACCATGGATCAACATGATTAAGTAATCTTGCACACTAAATTTATATGCTTGGCACTAGGTAAGTGATGAGATTTGTGAGATCATGAGATGATCTTTGTGGGAACCAAAGTGTTGGTTTCGTTTGTGATCCGGGTATGATCATCGTTTTGGTTACAAGGTAACCCGTCTGGTAAGAGAGTCCGCGGGACTCAGTGCACATGTTTGATTCACTGCATAAGTATACTCTAACATGCGCTGCAACTTCTTCTTCTCCTTTTCACTTGCGCAGTTTCTCTTTTCATCGGCAATGGCCCGACCTAGATCATCAGCGGGCTCATCTGATGCCTCTTCTTCAGCTTCTTCCCGCATTGCCGGCTCATCTTCTTCCCCCATTGTTGTACCATCGTATTCAGGGAACCCATGGCCAGGATAGCTGTCGTCGTCCTCTTCTTCTTCATTGTCTTCCATCATAACCCCTCTTTCTCCGTGCTTGGTCCAAACATTATAGTGGGGCATGAAACCGGACTCAAACAGGTGGACGTGAATGGTTTTTGACTTAGAGTAACTCCGATCATTCTTATAGCCAGCACATAGACAAGACATAAAACCATCCGCCCGCTTGTTTGCCTCAGCCGCAAACAGAAAAGTTTGCACGCCATTAACAAACTGGGGAGAGCATCGGTCATCGTACATCCATTGCCGGCTCATCTTCATTACACAGCACCGAATAGACCAAATTAATACAAGTTCATACATAAAGTTCATACAACACTTAGTCTCATAAAACAAACATAAAAATAACTCTCTAGCTAAAGCATTTAAATGCAACAACAAATGCGATCAAGATCGCAACTAAGGTAACAATTGATCCAACAGCATAATGAAACCAAGCCTCACTATCAATGGCATATTTTCTAATCTTTCTAATCTTCAAGCGCATTTTCTCCATCTTGATCTTGTGATCATCGACGACATCGGCAACATGCAACTCCAATTCCATCTTCTCCCCCTCAATTCTTTTCAATTTTTCTTTCAAATAATCGTTTTCTCTTTCAACTAAATTTAACCTCTCGACAATAGGGTCGGTTGGAATTTCCGGTTCACATACCTCCTAGATAAAAATATCTATGTCAACTTGATGGGCATAATTTGTCATAAACACGAAATGCAACAAATAGTTATAAAAGAGAATATACCACATCCGAATCATAACCCGGACGAGGGCCGACGGGGACGGATATCAAAACCATGGCACTATGTATAACAAACAACGTACGGGTAAGATAATTATACAAGTAACTATATATCTAAATCACACAAACATGATTTTTTTATATAAAAAAGATAAGAACAAGAGGCTCACCACAAGGTGGTGCCGGCGACGGGACGGTGCGGGCGATCGACGGTGGTTAGGACGGAGACGGGAAGGCACTAAGTAAACCACACCTACATATGCAAACTAAGAGTTATTTTGACCTCAAATTGCATATAAATCAAATACTACCACATATAATTCCTCCCAAAATAAAACCCACAAATCACTATACTTATAGAGCATTGCAAGAGCTAATCTAGCAATGAGAGATGAAAGGACAAAGTTGCCAACCTTTGTGATCACTTGGATGGATGGGGTGCCTTCAAATCTTCACAAATTTTGGCAAAAATGGAGTGTGAGCTCGAGAGGAAGAGGAAGAAAACAGAGGATAGGAAAGGGTAAGAACAGAGCGCTCGGGCTCGACGAAGGGGTTTATATAGGATGACCTTTAGTACCGGTTCGTCTAACCAACTGGTACTAATGGTGCATCTCTAGTCCTGGTTCGTGGCATGAACCGGTACTAAAGGTGCTGGTGGGGCCCCAACCTAACAACAGCCTGCCACCACCACTTTAGTACCGGTTCGTGGCACGAACCGGTACTAATGAGCGCCGCCCGCCTAGCTGTTGGAACCGGCACTAATGGTCACATTAGTGCCGGTTCAGTTACAAACCGGGACTAATGTGCTTCACATTAGGCCCTTTTTCTACTAGTGGTACTATGTTGTTGCATTGGATTTAACTTGCTTAATCGTCATGATATTGTTTGCCATTATGCTTATGCTTGTTGTGAGCTTGCAAGTACATTCAATGTACTGATCTGGCGTGTCATCCCAGCTTTCAGGAAAGTCTTACCGGATCGGAGTGCTTCCCGTGTCTAGAACGTGTCCACATCGGTGTCCCTGTGCTATGGAGTTCCACTTCGTCGTCGTTCCGCTGCCGCGTAGTTATCATGATCGAGGCCCCTTCATGCTCATTAAATAATGTACATATTGTTCAGCCGCATCATGTGTGCCACTTGGCCTCGCTACTTGATGTAATATCGAACCTATGTTTGCGCTAGCATCAATAAAGCGGTTGTTTTCTGTACCAAATTGTTGTGTGTTGCCAGAAGACTTGATCTCTGGGCTGGCAATGCAAGGTAAACCGGTTGCTCTGAGCCGGCGTGCCACAACGCTTGGTATAATAGCCGCGCTGACTGTAGGACACGCTAGACCGTCGACGCGCTAGTTGAACGGTAGTTAGTTTAGTTTTGAGTGCTGGTAGTAGTAGCATTGGTTGCTGCATTTTATTTATTGTTATTGCTAACCGTCTAATGATTGTGAGTGTAGATGGCTCTGGTACCGTACCTGTACCAGTCCGAGCCAGCACCCTACACCTCGCCGCATCTGCTTCAGAACGTGTGGCGTCGACTCTACCCAGATGGTGTTGATCCAGTGTACCAGGTGTATTGGGAGCATCTGGCCGGCTCACTGTATGAGTATTACGCGGAGGTCACTTTACACCACAGTTCCCCTTCCGGCGCTTACACTCGTTCCTCTAAGGGTGGTTTCGCTTCCACGCCATCTCAGGCCATCCAGTTTGCTGCATTCGTGGCTATTGTATTCCTGCGCTACAATGAGGTTCGCATGCAGGCTCATCCAGGTTTCTACTTCTACCCGTCTCTGCACGAGAACGGGCGTATCCGCTTCCCTTTTATTGATCCGGCGTGCGATCGTCCTTCTAGCCACCTTTCTTGCTATATCACTACCAGTTATCTCTTGATCTATGAGTTGGCCTGAGAGTTAACCCGAGCCCGTATAGCTCTTGCCGCTGCTCGGAATAGGAACGCTCCACCTGCTGTCGGGTTTACCCCGTTTGTTCCTCCAGCCTCTGTTTCCCCTGCTACTCCGGTGACCACTCAGAGTACCACGAACCCTTTGGCAGTGACTCCTCGCAGTGCCCCTGCTGCGTGGGCTTCCCTTGTCGCTACTCCTGCAGCCCCTATGATCCAGACTAACCCCGCACCTGCCCCTGAGGAAGAGTCCTCGAGGCAGCGTCTTCGTGTCACTTTTAACCCGGAGGTTTCCACTATCAGTTCAGGATCTGAGTCCGGCTCAGGAGAGGATCCAGCAGCACCAACAGAGCACTAGATCATTAGAGTATCCGCAGTTGTAAAGAGGTTGATGTACGGATGTAGTCGTATGTGTCTTGATGTTTAGCTTCATGTATGAAGGTAGTCGAACCCGTCATGATGTTTACCTTTCATGTATGTGTCTATGTATAATTATGTTGGAACTTTTTATTCTTCGCCTTGTTTTTCGCTGATTTCTTTTGGGTTTGTCGCTGGCTTTTCTTCCCATTTTTGGATGTTGCTCATCTCGGTTGCTTTATATTGGGAAAAACAAACAATAGGATGACGCGGGGATGCAGCAGCAGTCACGCTTGTGAGGATGTCCCTGTTCGTCACTCAGCAAGACAGGCAGGACATTCCCCCGAGCCGTATTCTCCACCACCGCCTCCACCGCCACATCCGCCCTCCACTGAACAAATTATGCGCATGTTTGAAGAAAGACGAAACAACGATCTGATTGAGCTGTTGAAAAGTGTGCAAGTTATGGTTGGGCAGAATGGAAATCAGAATGGTCATCACTCCAAGCTGTCAGATTTTCAGAGGACTAAGCCTCCCAGTTTCAGTCAAGTTATCAATCCTTTGGAAGCCGATGATTGGTTGCGGACTATTGAGAAAAAGCTTGAGATTGCTCGCACTGAAGAAGCTGACAAGGTTCCGTTTGCTACACACTATCTTGAGGGAGCTGCAGCTATATGGTGGGATAATGCTAAAGCCATGTGGCCTGCGGACGAAGAAATCACTTGGACTAAATTCAAGGACCAGTTCCGCAAATATCATATTCCCGCTGGTATTATGAAGGTCAAGCAGCGCGAATTCCTCGCTCTCTCCCAAGGAAGCCTGTCAGTAAGTGAGTATCTGCATAAGTTCAACCATTTGGCCCGTTATTCCCTCTATGATGTGGCCACAGAAGAAAGGAAGATCGACAGATTTCTTGGAGGACTGAACCAGTACCTCAGATGCACTCTCAGTATATTTGATTTCCCGGATTTCCAAACTCTGGTAAACAAGGCCCTCATTGCTGAAAGAGATCACAAGCTCGTGCACGACGATAAGCCCGCTAATAATGATCACAAGCGCAAATTCGAGCCTAAGAAGGAAGGACAACCAGTGCAGAAGGCTCGTACTTGGCAGCAGACTCAGGTTGAGTACAAACCCAATTGGCAGCAGAACATGAACAAGACCACTACTCAAGTCAAGAATGTCGTGACCAGCCCGGTGCGTGAAGAATGTCAGCGCAACAATTCATGCTTCAATTGTGGGCAAACCGGACACTATGCCAAACAGTGCCCCAAGAACGGCAAGCCAAATGCCCCATTCCGGCCGCAAGTCAACCACATGGGGCCATATCCTGTCCAGAAGACCATCCAAGGGCAAGTTCACCACCTCTTCGCAAACGAAGCCCAAGAGGACCCGGAAGTTGTCATTGGTATGTTTCCTGTTAATAGCATACCTGCAATAATTTTATTTGACTCTGGGGCGTCCCACTCTTTTATTTCACGGAGTTTTGTTGCCCAAAACAAGCTTTCTTGCTCGATTTTAGGAAAAAGTATGCTGGTACAATCCCCAGGATCCGTGCACAGAAGCAATCTGGTCTGCCGCAATTTGGAAATTGGTATCAAGGGGGTCACCTTCCCAACCTCTTTGATCGTTATTGAGTCTGTCAAGTTGGATATTATTTTGGGAATGAACTGGTTAACCCAATAGCAAGTATGCATCAACTGTGCGACCAGAGATGTCACTTTGACAAGTCAGGAAGGTCAGACTACAAAATTCTTTGCTCGACGAAGCATACCCAAGAAATACATGGTCTTCACCGCTGTAGCTGAAGAATTGGAATTAATTCCTGTGGTCAGTGAGTTTCCAGATGTATTTCCTGAGGAATTACCAGGAATGCCGCCAGACCGAGAGCTTGAGTTTGCAATTGACCTTGTGCCCGGGACCGCACCGTTATACAAGAAGTATTATCGGATGCCTTCCTCAGAATTAGTGGAATTAAAGAAACAGCTTGATGAGATGCTTCAGAAAGGATACATCCGTCCAAGCTCTTCACCACGGGGATCACCCGCAATATTCGTGGACAAGAAAGACGGCAGTCTCCGAATGTGTGTGGATTACCGTCAGTTGAACGATGTCACTATCAAGAACAAATATCCACTACCGAGGATTGATGATTTGTTCAGTCAACTCAGTGGGGCAAAAGTATTCTCCAAAATTGATTTGAGGACCGGATACCACCAGCTCAAAATCAAGAAGGAAGATATTCCTAAGACCGCGTTCACTACTAGATATGGTCTCTATGAATATACAGTCATGTCTTTCGGCCTCACCAATGCCCCTGCTTTCTTCATGCATTTGATGAATAAAGTATTCATGGATTTCTTGGATAAGTTTGTGGTGGTCTTCATCGATGTCATCCTCATTTACTCAAACGGTGAAGAAGAGCACAAGGAACATCTCAGAGCAGTCTTGCAAAGACTCCGTGACCATCAGCTATATGCAAAATTTAGCAAATGTGAGTTCTGGCTCAAGCAAGTCGGATTTTTGGGGCATGTTCTTTCAGCAGAAGGCATAGCCGTGGATCCAAGTAAGGTGAAAGACGTGCTTGATTGGACGGCACCCACAACAGTATCCGAGATTCGGAGTTTCCTTGGACTAGCCGGATACTACCGCCGCTTCATCGAAGGCTTCTCTAAGATTGCCAAGCCAATGACAGAACTCCTCAACAAAGATAAGAAATTTGAATGGACTGAGGACTGCGAGAAAAGCTTTAATGAGCTGAAGGCCAGACTGACAACAACACCCGTGTTGACCCTTCCAGACATCTACCGCAGCTTTGACGTATACTGTGACGCATCCAGGAGAGGTATTGGATGTGTACTCATGCAAGATGGCAAGGTTGTAGCATACGCATCTCGACAGCTACGACCTCACGTAGGGAACTATCCTACACATGATTTGGAGTTGGCTGCAGTTGTGCATGCTTTGAAAATTTGGAGACACTACCTCATTGGCAAAAGATGTCAGATATTTACAGACCACAAGAGTCTCAAGTATATATTCACTGAACCGAACTTAAACCTTTGACAGCGAAGATGGCTCGAGTTGGTCAAGGATTATGATCTTGGAATCAATTACCATCCCGGTAAGGCCAATGTTGTTGCCGATGCTCTCAGCCGCAAGCCTGCCAGCCTGAACGCCCTGATGGAGTCCTTGCCTCCCGAACTCCAAGAAGAGATCGCTCAGCTTAACTTGGTTATTGTTGATGCGGGCCTTGCCCATATATTGGAAGTTACTCCTACCCTCGAGGATGAGATCCGCATGGCCCAGCAAGATGACTCAGCCCTGCAACACCATGTCGAGCGTATGCAAGAAGGCAAGACCCAGGATTTCTCTAAGGAAAAGCAAGGTACTCTAAGGTTTCGAGGACGGATTTGCGTACTTGAGCAAGCAGACCTGAGAAAGAAGATCTTGGCAGAAGCGCATGAATCTTCATACTCGATTCACCAAGGAGGTACCAAAATGTACGAAGACCTACGACAGATATTTTGGTGGGATGGAATGAAGACAGACATCGCCTACTTTGTCGCTTGTTGTGATGTATGCAACAAAGTGAAGGCGGAGCACCAGAAACCCGCCGGACTTCTTCAACCTTTACCCGTTCCACAATGGAAGTGGGATGATGTCTGCATGGATTTCATCACAGGCCTACCAAGGACTCACCGAGGCAATGATGCAGTATGGGTTGTGGTGGACATGCTAACAAAGGTAGCTCACTTCATTCCCATCTGAACCACCTACCGAGCCGATCAGCTCGCATAGCTATATGTATCCAGAATCGTCAGTTTGCATGGAGTGCCAAGAACAATCACTTCAAACCGAGGTTCTCTCTTTAGCTCAGCGTTCTGGTCACGTCTCCATCAAGCCTTGGGGACCGCACTAAAATACAGCACAGCCTATCATCCTCAGACAGACGGGCAGACAGAGCGAGTAAATCAAATACTTGAAGATATGCTCCAAGCATGTGCTTTGGCCCAAGGACCCAAGTGGGAAGATTGTCTGCCGTATGCGGAGTTCTCCTACAACAACAGTTTCCAGACCAGCCTGAAGATGTCACCATATGAAGCTTTATACGGTCGTAAGTGCCGTACTCCGCTAAACTGGTCTCAAACCGGAGATAGCCGCATTTTCGGAACTGACTTAATGATGGAGGCTGAAAAGCAAGTCAAGGAGATCCGAGATAGACTGCAGTTGGCTAAGTCCCGACAAAAGAGTTATTATGATGCAAAGCACCATCAGATCAGCTTTGAACCCGGAGAGTATGTGTACCTTCGAGTCACACCTATGAAAGGAGTCAAGAGATTTCAGACCCGAGGAAAATTGGCACCCAGATATATTGTTCCATTCCCAGTTATGTCCAAAGGTGGTACAGTTGCTTATCAGTTGGAACTGCCACCGGAATTGTCAGAAGTGCACAATGTGTTCCATGTTTCACAGCTAAGAAGGTGTATCTCGCCACCCGAGAAAAGGACCAATATGGCAGAGATAGAGCTTGCTAAGGATTTAACCTAAGAGGAAAGACCATTCAGAATATTGGATGAGATCGAAAGAGTTACACGCAGTAAAGTGATAAAGTTTTATAAGGTTCAGTGGGAGCATCACACTGAGGAAGAAGCAACTTGGGAAAGAGAGGAATTTTTAAGGGCAGCCTAACCAGAATTGTTTTCCCGAGCAACCGAATCTCGAGGACGAGATTCATCCTAAGTGGGGGAGGTTTGTGACAGCCTGGTTTTTGCCTTCTCTCTTTTTTCCGGACTTCTTTGCCTCTGATTTTGAATTTGGAGTTTTTTTTTTTTGAATCAAATCACTTGGACTTAAACACTTGGGCATGTCCTTGATTTTTACCCAAGTGACCCATCCCTCTCATAATCATCATTTCCTCTCTGATAATCCCAAAATGGCCCAAGGAATATTTTTCATAAATGAAAAATATTCATTTTCCTCTCTGAAAATCATTTAGGCAACATATGCTCCAAAGCAACCCTCATTTGTTTTGCTCCCAAAAATCTGAGAAAATTCCCAAATATTCTTTGGACCTTGGCACACCTCCCTGTGCAAAAATATTTCATAGTTATTTGGAATATTTTTGCTACAGAAAATATTTTCTGTTCTGACCTCAAAATGTAGTTTCTACAGGAAGTATATTATTCCTTGATCCAATGAGGCTGATTTTTCTTGAGCTTCATTACCCTCCTAAGAAAACCTTAACCTTAGGAGAATAGCCCTAAAATCCTTCTAGAACCTCTCCAAAAACAGTGCCAAAGTTTCTGACCAGAAGCTTGTTGGTTAGCTCACGTTCAATCTGGTCGGCCTGGCAGTGTTCCATCTCTTCTCCTAGACTAAACACTGCACGGACAAAAAGTTAGACATGGTTTGGTATCGCCTGGGCATCGTTTTGAACGAGCTAGCGTGGTGACCGCGTGTGGACACGAGCTCTGGCACGCGTTCGACGCGCTCTGCGCTGCGCTCGACACCCTGTTCCGCGCGTGCTTGTCTTAGCGCTCGCCGCCGACTGTCGCACCGTGCCACCAGCTTCGACTCATCACCCTTGACCCCCCTGGCATTCGCCGATGCCGGAGCCGCCGCATCGAGCACGGGCACGATGCGGCCAAAGGCACAGTGTGCCCGTGCCACTGTCTTCGTCCGCGCCCGCGTCCTGTGCTCGTCCGTAAGCTCCACAGTCGCCGCGTGATCGCTGAGCCCTCTCCACCACTCCCTGGCACTTCTCGTCGCCGTGCGCCGCCTTCCAGAGCCCTCCGGTGGAGCCGAGAACCCCCACCCCCTCCGCCTATATATACCAAGCCCCCTGGCCACTCCGAGCTCACTCATCCACTCCGCCATCCACCACAAGCAGTAGAGAAGCCGCAGCCCGGCCGGGCAGGCCTCTGGCCGCTGTCCTCAGCTCGAGCTCGCCGGCGATCCCCTCTGCTTGCCTCCCACCTCTCCACTGCTCCTCGAGCTCCAGCTTCTTCTCCGGCGACTCCCTGGTGGTCCGTTGGTGCCAGCTGACCCTGTCAGAGCGCCTGGAATCGCCCCCTCCCGCTGTCTTCTTCATCTCCGGCGAGATCCGACCGCAGCCGCCGCTTGAGACGTTGGTTCCGAGCTGCTCCGGTCACCTCTCGCCAAGCCACGGGTACAGGTAGGTGCGCCATGACCTCCTCTATCCATCCCTCCCTCTTAGATCGGTCGACGAGCCCTCCTTGCCGGCGTGAGCTCCGGCGGAGCACCGCCACCCCTCTGTTTCTCTCTCCCTCTCCCCAAACCAGACAGGCGGGGCCCACTGTCAGCCTCTCCACTCACGCCCGAAGCGGTACGAGTGGAGGCGTATTCTCAGAATACGTCTTCGACGTCACCCTCCCAACCCCCCGGGTTTCTTATATTTCAAATTTAATTCAAAATTTTGACCAGCAACTTTGACCAGCCATAACTTTTAAACCATAAGTCCAAATGAATTGATTCTTTTTGCATTATGTTTGTATTGAAATATTCTAGCTGCACACAAATTTTGAGATTTTTCTCTGCTGCCTAGAATTTCTGGTGATTTTCAGAATGATTCTTGATATTTTCTTTTGCTGTTTTTAATTATTTTCAGAGGGGGAAGCTTGTCTTGAAGAAAACCAAGAGGAGTGTGAACCTCCTCTGCACTAAGGCAAGCCACACCAACATTTGCATGGTGTCACTTCAATATTTATGATTTTTCCAACTTGAATATGAGTTATTTCATGCATTTAATTAATTAAATGAATATTGGATATGCTAGTTAGTTTGTCCTGGTTGAAATGCTTAGGTTACAGTAGTATTTGAATGCATGGACTAGTATGAGGCAGTAGAAGTAGTTTTGATTGTGTGGTTATGCTTTTGGATATGATCGGTAGTATTTTCTTTATGTGAGTTATTGATTTTCATATATTATGGCATAACTAAAGTGATGAGTGTTAAAACCAGTGAAGCTTAATGATGACTAGTGCAAGTAGCAACTTTGATGATGCTGATCTGTTTACTTTAAGTGTTATGTGATGCATGTCGGATAGTTGCATGTTCATGGCTTAATGTGACTCGAGTTATTTTTATTTCAAGTTAAACCTGATGTTAATTCAACTTGAACATAACGTTGATCGAGTCATGGTGCCACTGAATCGAGTTTTCCCAGTGCAACCACATTTGCCTTTATGGGAAGGCCGTTATTCAGCTCGTTGTCATGCCTCTGGTCGGTACCTCCAACGAGGGAAGGTTATGGGCGTGCGGTACCCTGGCCCGGTAAGCAGACATAACCTTGTGTGCCCAATTGTTGTTATGGTACCTTGTCCCCGTTTGGGACCGTTTAACTTTTGCCACGACGGTGGCCGTTGATGTCTTTGGTAGACACAGGGCCACCCATGACTTATCCCAGAGGCGAGTTGGTCGGAGTGGCTGGGAGAGTGTCATGGCAATGGGAGGGTTCTGTCGGAATGCCATTGGTCCACCCGAATGGGAGTGCGTGGCCATGGATTCCGTGGTGTGGGTACAGTGTGCTAACCTCTGCAGAGTGTTTATTAAATCTATCGATATCCGCGTCCTCGGTTACGGACATAGCTCTTAAGTAAGTCACACCATGGATCAACATGATTAAGTAATCTTGCACACTAAATTTATAAGCTTGGCACTGGGTAAGTGATGAGATTTGTGAGACCATGAGATGATCTTTGTGGGAACCAAAGTGTTGGTTTTGTTTGTGATCCGGTTATGATCATCGTTTTGGTTACGAGGTAACCCGTCTGGTAAGAGAGTCCGCGGGACTCAGTGCACATGTTTGATTCACTGCATAAGTAGTATGTTGTTGCATTGGATTTAGCTTGCTTAATTGTCATGATATTGTTTGCCATTATGCTTATGCTTGTTGTGAGCTTGCAAGTACATTCAATGTACTGACCTGGCGTGTCATGCCAGCTTTCAGGAAAGTCTTACCGGATCGGAGTGCTTCCCGTGTCTAGACCGTGTCCACATCGATGTCCCTGTGCTATGGAGTTCCACTTCGTCGTCGTTCCGCTGCCGCGTAGTTATCATGATCGAGGCCCCTTCATGTTTATTAAATAATGTACATATTGTTCAGCCGCACCGTGTGTGCCGCTTGGCCTCGCTACTTGATGTAATATCGAACCTATGTTTCCGCTAGCATCAATAAAGCAGTTGTTTTCTGTACTAAGTTGTTGTGTGTTGCCAGAAGAGTTGATCTCTGGGCTGGCAATGCAAGGTAAACCTCGTTGCTCTGATCCGGGGTGCCATAGCGCTCAACTTTGACTACGTTGACGCGAGTGCGAAAGTTAATTATCTCATTCTCCAACCACCTCGAATGACTGATGGTTTAATTTCTTATCATATTTTCATTTGAACATAATTTATATGGAAGCTAACATTGCATTTAGTGATGTGTGTTTGTCATCTCTGATGATTGCTCATGCAATGAACGTCACAACTAGCATGGGACATCCCTTCCTAACTATGGGTGCTTCATGTGTAGCACTTTCGAATCATGCTTTAGTAGAGATGTGACATTATCATGTCACCAACTTGTGCTATGATCCATGGGGAAGGAGGCTTATATCTCATGGTGACAGATTACAAAGAAGTCTATCAATTCTTTATTTTTTTTTCTACCCCATGCATTCTTGTTGTATATTCCATCAGCACGCCCCCGCTATCGCAGCGGACAAGTTTGACGGTATCACTTCTCGTGGTGTCGTCAATCGGTCAATTGCTACACCATGGCTCGATTGTAACCTCCACATGACCCCGCATGAAGTGGGCCTAGAATGGTTGCCACAACCGTGTTAGGGTTGCATCGTATCCTTCCTTCATATGCTTCCTTTTAGACATCATGAGTGTTGCAACATGAAGTGACAATAGCATGTTGTAGAGGCCAAAAACTAAGGCCACTTACTAATTTTAGATTAGGTCGAGCTGATAAGCTCATGTGAAATAAGATCAGTCGTCGCCTCTCATATCTTTGGGACAACCATGAACAACAATAGTATTCACGAGTAGAGCAGTGGAGCAGTAGTTGCCTCAAAAATGTTTTAGTGTAGTACTCCCCGTTTTGTTGGACTCCAGCACAAATCTGACGTCAAAATTTTTACCATCGCAAATCGAACGTTTTTCATGGCAAATTATGTTCTTCAAAGATGGCAAGTTTAGTTGGCGAGCATGGCAAATCCATCTGAGTTCTTTTTTTTTGCGACAAAATTGCCGTGCTTGAAAACTAAATTTGCCATCATCGCGCCAATATAAATTTCCATGAAAAACTTTAGATTTTTCATGCTTAAAAATTTGACGGCAGATTTTTTAGTGTTTATGTTTCCTTTTTACTTTGTGTATAATGTTTGTCTGAAGTCAAACTTCATAAAGCTTGACAAAATTTGTATTAAATATTATCAATATTAGAGAAATACTCCTTCCGTCCTAAAATGTAAAACCATTTTTGACACTACGTAGTGTAAAAAATGGTCTTACATTTTAGGACGGACGGAGCATAATATAAAAATATATTTCATGATGAATCTAGATATTGATTTTGTATTGGGACTGTGATATTTGGCACATGTGTGCCATATAAGCAAAACTGTCACACATCTACTTCCTTCACTTTAAATACATGCATACATTAGCATTCTTTCTGGTCTCACTTGCATTTCTCCTTCTAATTATATGCATACACTAGAGGACAAAAAAGGTGATGTCATTCTAGATTCTCTTTATTCCAAAAATTTAAAATATTTTGTACCTAAAATCGTCGGTCCGATGTAAAACCTATTTTTACATAAAAGATTCGTTGCAACGAGATCTTCGAAACTAGATCCCATGTTGGCATGTTCCGATGACTTTTTTTTCAGCCAAAATTTACCACGCCTAGGCTACATAAGTTACCATGCCCATTATATGCAAGTTACCGTGCTATTTCCACATAAGTTATCGAAGGCATGAAAATGGTTCACCAACCCTACAGCTCATATATTACCATGTTGTATTTATATAAGTTATCGGGCCTGTGATTCTTATATTACCATGTTGTTTTTAGGTCTGCGGTTCGAATATTACCATGCTCTTTGGTCAATGTTATATCGGTGCTTGTACATGAGTTATCAGCCGCGGTTCGTATATTCCCATGATGTTTTCATATAAGTTACCGGAGGGTATGTTTTTAACATTTTTTCTGCTTGATCAAAGTTACCATGGTGTTTGTACGTAGGTATGTGATGCGTATGTAACCATGCTATTTACATAAAATTTACGGGGTATGTTTTCAACAATTTCCCCACCGAGTCAAATATTACCATGGTATTTGTACGTAAGTTATCAGGTATACGATGGGTATATTACTATGCTATTTACACAGAAGTTGCCGGGGGTATCTTTTCAACAAAAAATTTCTTCAGATCAAATTTACCACGGTGCTTGGACCTAAATTATCAAGGTTGTGGTGCGTAATTTACTATGCTATTTACATACAAAAGTTACTAGTGTATTTTTCGTCCACTTTTTACTACTCTTCCCCAAATCAAGACTATTACCGTGCTATTTACACATAAGTTCCCGGGGTATATTTTCAACAACTTCATCCACCCGAATCAAACTTATCATGGTCTTTGTACGTAAGTTATCGGCTTTTGCGGTTCATATATAACCGTGCTATTTTCACTTAAGTTATCGCGGGTATGTTTTTTGACAACTTTTTTGCCCTTTAGTCAAAGATACCGTGGTGTTTGTACGTAAGTTATCGGATATATGATTCGTATATTAGCGTTCTATTTTCACATAAGTTATCGGGGTATATTATTCAACAATATTCTCCTCTTTTGACAAAGTTACCATGGTGTTTGCACCCAAATTATCAAGTCGGTGTTTCCTATTTTATCAAGCTATTCACACAGAAGTTATCGGGAGTACATTTGTCAATAACATTTTTCCCTTGGTCAATGTTACCGCGATGTTTGTACATAAATTATCATGTACGCGGTTCGTATACTATCATGTTATTTTCAGGTAAAGTTACTGGGGTATATTTTTTAATAACTCCCCTCCTTGTTTAATTTTATCGTGGTGTTTCTACTTAAGTTATCATGTCTACGAAATGTATATTACCGTAGTATTTACAAAAAAAGTTACCGGGGTTATGTTTTTCAACAACTTTTTTGCCGGATCAAAACTTACCACGGTGTTTATATTCAAATTATCAGCTATGCGGTACTTATATTACCGTGTTATTTATACAAAAATTACCGGGGTATGTTTTCAATAACTCCCTCCACCCTCTGCTGTTAAAGTTACCATGGTGTTTATATGTAAATTAACAAGTCTGCGGAGCGTAAATTATTATGTTATTTACACATAAATTAGTGACGTTATCTTTTTCAACAATTATTTTCCGGGCCAAAGTTACCGTGGGATTTGTGTTTGAGTTATCGGGTCTGCGGTACATATATTACCATGCTATTTACACAGAAAATTACAGCGGGTATGTTTTCAACAACTTTTTTTTCAGCTTTATTTTCTTTATCATAGTGTTTGTGTGCGAGTTATCAATTATAAGATATGTAATTTATCATGCTATTTACATTTGTATTCGTCTCAACTTGTTGAAAAGCAAAAAAAAAATGCATTCCTAAGTTACTCCCTCAACCCAGCAACCAAGTATGACAGCCTTCGTCCAGTCTGTTGGCCATCGTCCTCGCCAAAGATCCCTAGTGATGCCCGCCTCTGGTCACCGCCCTGCGCGTAAATTATCAAGTTGCGCAACATGGTGTCGGTGGTGCAGAATGATAACGTGCATTTAGATACATGACATCTCACTGATCAGCCTCTACTCTCTCGATCGATAAAAACCATCACCGTCTGTTTCAAATTGTAAGCACAAACAAAATAGAAGCACAAGTAGGCTACATACACTCCATAAAAAGCCTTGAGGTAGCCAAAAGGACTCAAGTCCAATCAGCTGATTAGGTGACTACAGTGAACATGGTGACACTAAAAAGCTGACCACACATCTTCAGATTAAAAGGTTGTCGTAAGCGGCATTAAATAGCCAACAATGGATTATCATACTATTTACATGGAAAATACCGTGTGTGCATCAAGACAATTATGAGTGTGCATCTAGCAAAAAAAAAAGGAGCAACAAGCATCCTGCACCACACAGCTTGGTGTGTCCATTCTCATACTAAGCTATGATAAAAGAAGAAAAATGTATCTGTACAAGCCTAGCAAAGCAGAGGAAGGTTGGACGGATGTTGCCGCCCATTAATTCCATCCTCTTTGATGATGACCTCCTCCAGATCACGCCCAGCGGCACCGTGAAGATAGGGATCAGGATCATGGGTGGCGGGATGCTGCAAAGCTATCATATCACTTACGATCATTCGGAGGATCAGAGCAAGATCCTCAATTAGTGTCAGAAAATTCAGCATTTTATCCGCGCTCCGGAGTACTTACTGCACTCGTATGGAGCTTGGGCTCCATCGCCCCATGACGTGCCATGGCGTGCAGCCGAACGGCGAGCACTCGGCACCCGAGGTGGCTCATGCCGGCGTACGGGCTCAGCGACCTGACAGAAACACAAGCAAAATTCAGAGCCTGACAGCACGCGAGTTTGTTTGACTTGGTGAATTCAAGCACAATGATGGCACTGAATATACTTACACGCAGAGGAAGCTCTTGTTGTGGAGTCCGATTGGAGCCCGACGACGAGCGTGGAGGCCTGGAGCTGCCCCACGGCCGCCTCCACTGTTATGTTATGCTTCAAATTCAAATATAAAGAGGGAGGCTAATTTCTGATGAGCGAGCGGAGTGAGGCCCGTCGCCGGTAGGCTTGGGCCGAAGCGGATCAGTATTGACCTAGGTCATCTATGTTATATACCTCTTGTAAGCCGCCGCACAGGATAAGTTGATCAGTTGTAAATCCCCGGCATTTGTAACCTCCCCCGATATAGTGAAGTTTGGCTGGCTGGCGCCCGTGGTTTTTCCCCTTCGTGTTGGAGGGGTTTTCCACGTTAAAATCTCATGTCCATTGCTTGTTTTCGTTCTTCATTGAGTTCGATTGCGTGTCCTATCTCTAACATCCACCTCTCCCCGAGCTCCTCCTCCCGCATCACGATCTCCACCTTCGCCTCCACACGTTGTCGCAGAGGTCCCTGAAGGCGCCACGGGGTAGGACGATGAGGAGGCGTCCGGGTCGTGCGGCGCTGCACGGATCCCGACACCTTGCGCAGCAGCAGCGACGCCATGGCTTGCCGTCGGACGGGCGGTGGCGGCGGGGCGGCGACCACTTTATGTGAGCCGCGACGCGACATCGCCTGAAGGAGAGGACGACGAGCACGGGGAAGGAGTGGAAGTACCGAAAAAAGTCGATCGTGCTGCGATGCCGATCGAAGGGACACCGAGTGGTGTGGCAGTTCTGCAGAAACGATTACGGTCGCCATATACATATTTCGATATTAATAACCTTTCTATAAACTTTCCAAGTGTTTTACTTGAGACAAAATTAATCTGTGAACACCCGAAAAAAAAATTAATCTGTGAAGTTTGCACCGTAGCTCCAAGACAACTCGGATTCCAACTGGACTCCGATTGGCCCTGATCGAGTGATCGTGTCCGACTCGGCTCACGTGTCCCCAGTCCGCACCGAGCCGTCTGTGAAAGTAAGCCTGTGTCCGTGTTAGTTTGATAGCCATTAGCCCATTACCTAGTACTATATATACATCCATATGTCTCTTCGCTACTACACTTTTAGAAAAAATTGATCAAGTCGATTAGTTTCCGGCCATCGGAGGCCAGCGCAGAGCCCTCCGATGCGCGTCGACTCGATCCCCCGGCGCAGAGCGGTTGTCAACGGCGTCGCCTACTTCCTGCCCTCCAACCTGAACGGGCGCTACCTGCCGGACTGCGACAGCGTTGCCGCGTTCGACCTCGAGAAGGAGGAGTGGAGGCCAGCACCGATCCGAGGCCCGCTGAGCAGCGAGCGTCCGGGCCACCGAGACCAACTCCTGCGTTTCAGCCTGGCCGAGCTGAATGGCCGCCTCGTCATGGTCCATCACAACTACCAACTCAGAACCGTCGACATGTACTCCCTCTCCCTCACGGACACGGGGGATGGGGTAGAGTGGTCGAGGGGGCCATCTCTGCGTCTCGACCGTAACCGTAAAGGGGAAACTCTGGCACAACCATTGATGGAGCTCAAGGACGGGAGGATCGTGCTCTTTGTACCAGGGACAGAGCACAGCGTCGTGCGGGTGTATGATCCAAGAAAGGAGACTAGGACGGACGTGATGGAGATGCCTATGGGTCGTATTATTGTCTGGTGCTACAAAGATAGCCTCCTTCCCTTTCCTGGGGTGGGTGAAGCCGGGTGTGTTTGTAGATGAACTTGCACTTCAATTTGGTTGTATTTCAGTTTAGATGAAGCTTTAGTTTGACATTTGGTTCGTCCGCATCCAATTTATGTGAGGCCGCGTGTAACTGCTCCTAGTGAAAATTTTAAATCCGTTGTCAAGAATCAATAATCATGAGTAATATTTATTTTCTTTGGGTGTTTAATTTTTCCATGAGTTGCACAAAAAAATCAAAAAAGAAAACACAAAATATAAAAATAAAAATAAAGAGAACAAAAATAGAAAATAATAATAATAATACTAATAATAATAATAATAAAACCATGAAAGACGAACACAAAAACGTGAAAACTGGACATAAACCGCAACAGCTGAGACATGGCTCGTTGATTTCACCAAAAAAATGCTTTCGTCCCGCTTTACATATAAAGCAACAACCAACATCCGAGCCGATACAAACCACAACACACCACACCAACACACACCCAAGGCCTGATATCAACGCGTCTCCATATAGATATCCTAGTCTTTTGTATGTATTTCAGGCCACCATCAAGTATCATTTTTCATATCGCCGTTATACTCCCTCCGTTTCTAAATATTTGTCTTTTTAGAGATTTCAAATAGACTGTCACATACGGATGTATATAGACATATTTTAGAGTGTATATTCATTCATTTTGCTTCGTATGTAGTCACTTCTTGAAATCTCTAGAAAGACAAATATTTAGGAACGGAGGGAGTATTATATTTCCTACCTATATCATCATGTCACCATTAAATTTCTTCTTCTACATCTTTTCATATCACCTTAGAATCTCTCTTTTTCCCATCTATTGGTTATATCTATTCATGTCACTCCAACCCTAAAAAATATTCATGTCACATCAACACTAGCGGAGCCACTCACGGACAAAACCGTGTCGTGGCCCGTCCAGCAAAATCACCAAAAAAAATTGTATACATATGCTCTTTGTTCAGCCCGCATGGCCACGTGGTTGGCAGCCCCAAACGCCCAGTCCAACAGAGCAGAACAGCTGAACACATCCTCGCATCCATCCCCTGTTGGTGGACTCCATTAGCTAGGACACGGCACCAGGCGACGGCGGAGGTCCAGCAGTTGAGGTAGCTACAGCTACTCGGAGCTAGCCCCAACTCAGCCTAGTGACATGATATGTGTGTGCGTCTTGTAATCAATGTGAACAAGTATGCAGCTGACTATGCAGCTGACTATGTGGCTTTAATGTCACCTTTAAGTCTCTTTTTGCATACCAGTTCACGTCACCCTTAGAGTCTATCTATTTCTATCTGTTTTGTCATATCTACCCACGTCATCATTAAGTCTTGTCATTCCTAGTTATTATTGTCATTGTTGTTTTTCTTGTTCTCTTTCTCTTTGAGAGCAGATGTTCTCGCTATTAGGTATTTTTCTATTTGTTTTGTCATATATTTTCATGCCACTGTGAAGTTTCTCTTTCTTATATTTGTATTCCATCATTAAGTTTGTTTTCCCCATTTATAATGTCCTATATTCTCGTGCCTTCATTAAGTCCCTTTTTCCTCTCGGCCCAAAAAAATATCTTGTTTTTCCTAGTTCTTGATATCATCCTCCGTTTTCTCATTTTTGTCCAATTTGAGAGCACATCTTTCCATGGTTGATGGCTCCAAAATTTTGCTTCAGAGCTCCCTATGGCAAGCGCTATTCTTGCTATTTTTTCTCTTCATCATAGCATCATGCATTTATACATAGGGTTTGTAGAAAAGTTATATTTTGTCTACCACCATCAACACTACTCATAGCCCGGATAAACAAACATCCAAACAGGTCACTCGAGGGCGCTTGTGACAGCCTGGTTTTTGCCTTCTCTTTTTTTTCCAGACTTCTTTGCCTCTGATTTTGAATTTGGGGTTTTTTTGAATCAAATCACTTGGACTTAAACACTTGGGCATGTCCTTGATTTTCACCCAAGTGACCCATCCCACTCATAATCATCATTTCCTCTCTGATAATCCCAAAATGGCCAAAGGAATGAAAAATATTCATTTTCCTCTCGGAAAATCATTTCAGCAACATATGCTCCAAAGCAACCCTCATTTTTTTTGCTCCCAAAAATCTGAGAAAATTCCCAAATATTCTTTGGACCTTGGCACACATCCCTGTGCAAAAAAAAATTCATAGTTAATTGGAATATTTTTGCTACAGAAAATCTTTTCTGTTCTGACCTCAAAATGCAGTTTCTACAGAAAGTATATTATTCCTGGATCCAATGAGGCTGATTTTTCTTGAGCTTCATTACCCTCGTAAGAAAACCTTAACCCCAGGAGACTAGCCCTAAAATCCTTCTAGAACCTCTCCAAAACCTGTGCCAAATTTTCTGACCAGAAGCTTGCTGGTTAGCTCACGTTCAATCTGGTCGGCCTGGCAGTGTTCCATCTCTTCTCCTAGACTAAACACTGCACGGACAACACGATAGACACGGTTTGGCATCGCCAGGGCATCGTTTTGACCGAGCTAGCGTGGTGACCGCGTGTGGACACGGGCTCTGTCACGCGTTCGACGCGCTCTGCGCTGCGCCCGAGCCCCTGTTCCGTGCGTGCTCGTCTCAGCGCTCGCCGCCGACTGCCGCACCGCGCCACCAGCTTCGACTCATCACCCTTGACCCCTCCCTGGCGCTCGCCGACACCGAAGCCACCGCAGCGAGCACGGGCACGACGCGACCAAAGGCACAGTGCGCCCGTGCCACTGTCTTCGTCCGCGCCCGCGTCCTGTGCTCGTCCGCAAGCTCCACAGTCACCGCGTGATCGCTGAGCCCTCTCCACCCCTCCCTGCCACTTCTCGTCACCGTGCGCCGCCTTCCAGAGCCCTCCGTGTAGGAGATATGCCCTAGAGGCAATAATAAATATTATTATTTATCTCCATGCTCATAATTAGGTTTATGTTCCATGCTATAACTGCTATGGTTCTCGAGTCTACAATAACCACGAGGCTCGGAGGAAGACTCGTATGCACGTGTGGAATAATAAACGGTAAAATGTATTCCTAGTCTAGCCTCTAAGACTAGCTCCAGTGTTGCATGATGGTCCTGTTTTCCTGATCATGGACATGTCTATGCCAGCAACTTTGAGGGCACAATGTTAGAAGAACATTTGTGTTGAATCGACCCGATTGATGTTATGCTATGAGTTACTTTCGTCATAAGTTAATGGTTAATAACACAGAGATGGTTAACGTTTGCATGATTCCTTAGACCATGAGAGTATCGAGTTTCTTCATGCTTGCTTCATGAACTTTGGGGTTTGTTAAACGTCATCCGTAAATGGGTGGCTATTACGGCGGCTTACGGGTTCATGGAAAAGTATGTCAAGTAACTTGATAGCTCAAGATTGGGATTTGCTCCTCCGACGATGGAGAGATATCTTTGCGCCCTCTCGGTGTTACGGTATCCATCATCGTCTGGCCAGACACTTTGTGATTTGATCACGGGGATGCCGGAACACGGGAACGAGAAAAGAGAACAAATACCGGTAACGAGGTAACTGGCATAGTGGACAAGTGTTGACCCACGGGGATGCCATCATGTCTCACCTCGGGTATTTGTAACATATCGCGAAGCAACAGGAATAGCACACGGCAACTGGAGGTTCACTCGAATATTCATTCGTGTGGGTATAGGGGTCAATATGGGTGTCCACGGCTCCGATGTTGATCATTGATTGGAAGGGGTTCCGTGTCATGTCTATACTTCACCGAACCTATAGGGTCACATGCTTAAGGGTCATCTATCAGCTGAATACTAGACAGGGAGTCTGAGAGAAAATCGCCGAAAAAGTTTCGGACACCGAAAAAATTTCGGACAGCGGAAAAGTTCCGCAGAGAGAACACCGGATGAGTTTCGGTGAAACTGAAAAGTTGTTTCGGGGTATTCCATTAAGTCAAATTGGTTTCGGCACATGCCTGATAATTCTTGGAGGGTGCCAGAATCATTCTGGAAACTTCTGGGAATTTTCTGAGATGAAAACCGGAAATGTTCCGGAGCTGCCGGAACCGCTTCAGATGCTTTTCGCAGATGAAATCACTAAACTGGAATTGTTCCAGAATGCGTTGAAAATTATTATGGTGGGTACTGGAAATGTTCTAAGCCCACATAAATATTTTCAGTTCGAACGGACGCTGAAAAATGTCGTCGTGAATAGTGAAAGTGCTTTTTGGGTTACTTTATGGAAAACCATTATTTTGGGCTTTGTCCCAAGATCTTTTGGGGTGACATGGATGGATGAGAGCCCCCTTGGGGGGGCCCTCATGGGGTGTGGCCGGCCACACTTGGGGCTCCACCTTGGAGCCCCTCTTGTTCCATGGTTTCACCCTTATACCCTTGTTGGAAGGACTTCATTCATGTGCTTTTGGGTTTTATTGTAAAACCACCCTACCCCTTGGTATTTCCTATAAATAGAGGTGGAGGGGCAGCCCTCCACACTCACTCCTTCTCACATACAAGTGCCATTGCATGATCTGGCTTCTCTCTCCCTCCCCGCAAAATAGTTTTGCAGAGCCGAAAGGCTGTCTGGGTTCCGGTGGGAACTAGTTCTGGACGGCGAAGCCCTGCCGGATAGATGACACCGTATGTGTGCAACTCTGTAGAGAGGTTGTAGTTTCGATCTTAGTGCCCGAGGGGCTGTTCGTGAGTGCCTCCCGAAGGGCTGTCCAAGTGACGGTCCAAGTTCTGTGAGTCCTCCCGAAGGGCTGTCCGAGTGACCGTTCGAGTTTTGAAGGTCCTCCCGAAGGGCTGTCCGCGACATCGTCCGGGGGACTGTTCGACCGCCTCCCGGAGGGCTGTCCGAAGGGAAGACGAGGGTATACATCCTCGCAGTTGGGAGGTTGTAAATCCTAGCTGCGGGGATCTGCATCGCCGATCGTCATCGACTATACTTCCGCTGCGCTACGAGTCGGTAACGAATATGATCAAACCTTGTATGCAGTCTCCATAGTGGTCCTGGGCTGGTGCGTAGGTCAGAAATTTTTTGTTTTCTGCTGCGTTACCCTACAGTGGCATCATGAGCCGTGCTATGCGTAGATGCAGGTTGCGATCTAGAATACATGGAGATGTATGGGTGTTGCACAATATAATTAGGTAGTAGATGAGTTCTATTACTGAAAATTATTTTTGCGGGTAGCAGATGAAATCTGTTACCCGAGGTTCTTGTTGCTTCCCTGGAATTTGCATATTTCTGGTCTTGATAACAGCATGGTGGAGTTTCAATGTTCTGGCAATCCGCGATCCTGATTGATCAAAGATGTGCTAACAGTCCATTGAATTCCACCGTAGTTAAAAAGAAAGATGAAATTTCGCAGACGAAAGGGCAATGCAGATATGATCTGCACGGGGGTCATGCGTATGATGAAGTTTAGTATGGGGCTCGAGATTTTATTATCTCAGTTTTCATACACCCTGGAAAGTTAATCTAGCGACTTGAATTATCATACTTGATGATGAACGTTGGTAGCTTCGGTTTGTTTCGAAACCTTAGAAGCCACGTAAAACAAGTTTTTGCTGAACCGATTAGAGTCGTCTAACTTGGTCTTGCAGGAGGGTTTGCATGTGCATATGATGTGGTATAGCAGTGCTCATAATAATTTGATTATGTATGAGATGACTATATGATGTAAATTGATTAACATGACCTGCGTGTCATGATTCGGCATGATGGCTGGAGCCATATGATTGTCACTTTATTGACCTGCGTGTCAACCTTAATTAATGCATTATTTTATTAGCTATAGAGATAGCAATATTATTTGGTGCATCGACAAGGTGGTGGCAATCTCCGCGAAGGTGAACACCGACGAGAATGCCAAAGACGAAGAAATACAAGACTTCTCCGTCAGAAAGGGCTATACCATATCATGCTATTATGAATTGCCTGAGATGTTTATCCCTTATGTTGCACCCTTCTTAATTGCGTGGTAGTCGCTTTTTATTAGGGTGATCTCTCACAAAATTATCAAGTAGTTAGTGTTCTCCCAAGTGTAGCACCGTCACGGCACCTAACTTTTCGGGGTGCGCCATGGATGCATGGGTACGAACGATTAGGGAAGTGTGAGGCGGATGAGTTGAAACCTCGCAGCATGATCACTTGGTTGTCTTGACGTTCAGGCATGAAAGTCATGAGCTCGGAACACACGCATCGAAAGATGAACAAGAGTCACATAGAGATGTGATCGGCAAGTTGGCCTACCGATTAAAATTCCCGTCATGAGATGATGATTCTATGGCGATGAATTGAAGTCTGGATCTTGTATCACTGAAAATCAATTATGAGAGATATTGATTTGAGTGGGAGCGCACTGTTGAATTAACTTGTTTAATTCTCAGTGCAATTAATTTTGAACACTGTCTAAGTGTGTTTTGCATAATAGTTGTAGAATAATGGCTCGCGTTTCCACCTTCCCTATTAAAATTGAATAGCTGTTAAATATCTGGTTAAAACTTTACGGTTGGTAACGTAATGTGAGGATTGTCCTCAAGAGTGCCAAGAAGGACTTTGTCCTATCGCATACTTTCGGTATTCTCCCGCTAATGCTATGGATCGTATGACTCTCGTCCTTCGATCCAAAAGCTAGAATTCCTTTTCAGTCAAGTGCAATATGTTTGCTTCCATGAGACCCGAACTTCGAAAGTTTGGATTGTTATGTGATATTCATGGAATCTGAAAATCATTTTCAGAGACAGACAAAGGCTAAAAGATATGAGATATCCAAAGCAATGTTTGTTTGCAAACTATTAGTAAAGGAGTTTTACTATGCATTAGACTGATAAGAGAGGGATCCAGAAGAACGCCTGTCATATGATGAAAGGTGAATAAAACAACAACTTAAAGAGAAAGGAAGTGTCCGAAGGGTGTTAGTGAAACTTTCACGCCTAGGAAGTCCGGTGCTAACGCCACTCTTAAGTTGGGTGCTTCTTCTGAGAGTAGGAGAAATACTAAAAGTTAAACTGTTAGAAATATAATGGCAGAAAGAAAGAAGACTGGAATATCCAGCTCATGTATGAATGTCATACAAGTTTTTGATGTATAGAAGGCTAGTCAAAGATATAGTTCTTGGGAATTATGATTAATTTGTTAATCACTGATTCTTGGGTATTGTGAGTTAATCATAGAGATACCCGCTCGATTGCATTCTGTTGCAACTCGATGTAAGAACTACTATGGCCTGAAAGACTAGCCAGGAATGAGGTTTAGGTATACACAGGGAACATAGTAAATGTTACTATACCTTCCATCGGTGTATTACCGTCTGTATTTATTTTCATAATTCATTTAGAGTTTTACAAACTCTAGCCTTTGCATAAAGTAATCTTGCAAGAAGGTTGTTCATAAGAGAACTTTTTATGTTCGGTGTTATGAATAACATAAGGGCCATACTTTCATTATGAATGAGATGTATGTTATGAATGTTGATAATAATATATTACCTCTGGATTTACTTTCATAATTCATTTTAGAGTTTCATACACTCTAGCCCATTGCAAAATGTTTGTTGCAAAAGGGTTGTTCATAAAAGAACAATTGTTGTTCAGTATTATGAATAACATGAAGGGTCGTGCTTCCATTCTTGATGTGATGTATGTTATGAATATTGATGGTAATATGATACATCCATAACACTGACGCTAAATGTCGTAAGACTAAGAGAATACCACATAAGTGTGGCACTACATTTAGTCACATTGGAGAAACCCGCATGGATAAATTCCATTATGATGGATTTTGAAGTCGTTTGATTTTGAATCATCTGACACTTGCAAATTTCCTCCGAAAAGTTTAGTGACTAAAATACCGTTCACAGGCCATAAGGAACGAGCAAAGAACTTATTGGTGATCATACATTTTGATGTATGTAGTTCAATAAATGTTATTGCAAGTAGTGGATTTATCTATCTTCAGAAATGACTCAAGTAGATATGTGGATATTTACTTGATGAGACGTAAGTCTGGATCTTTTGAAATCATTCGAAAGGTTTTCAAATATGAAGTAGAAGTTATTGTAACAAGAAAATTATGTTTCTACAATTGGATTGCAGAAAGGAATATTTGAGTTACAAGTTTAGCGAATGTCTGATGAGTTGTGAAAAGAGTTTCATAACTTGCACCTCCCGGAGCACCACTGCAAGAAGAAAGTCCGTGAAGATGTAATCGAACCATTTATGACATGGTAAGATCAAAGATGACATAAATAAATTTGCCATTATCCCTTTTAAAGTGATGCTTTAAAGACTGCGGCTTTTACACTGAAAAGAGCTCCATCAGGTATGTTGAAATGACACCATGGTACGGTACGCCCAACCATGTTATATCTTTTCTTAACATTTGGAATATGGGGCTTGTGTAAAAGGTTACAGACCTATTCCAAATCAGACAAGTGCTACTTTGTAGGTTATCCCAAAATGTTGGGTATTCCTCCCTCACTATACCGAGGCAAATAGGTTTGCCACAAAGAACGGTATGCTTTTTGAAGAAAATGGTTCTTTCAAAAAGGTGAGTGGGAGAATAATGCAACTCGACGAGATAACCAGTATCTCCGTCATCAGGTCAAAGGAAAGAGACCTTGGAAGTAATTCCAGAGTTTCCTACTACGACTGATACGGAAGTCTCTACAATAAAATGTACGGACTTCGGTCGAACTTGCAGCTGAACCATGTAGGCAAGGCTCGTGCAAACCTCTCAGGTGCGCAGACGAGATATTGTTGTTAGACAACAGTATACCTACGATACACAAGGAAGCGTTGATGGGCCCTGACTCCGGAATTGGCTAAATGCCAATAGAACCCGAGTTAGTTTCCATATAAGTGATTCAAGATTAAAACCTTGATACACCTTTCGGAAGACTTAGAGTCTAACAAATTTTATGGAACTAAAAACTGATACGGGTAAAAATGTTTTATCCATAAAGCTCGACTTGTTGCAATATACAAGTTCAAGGAGTTGACTACGATGAGGTTGTTTCACCGTAGCGATGCTTAAAGTCGGTCCGGGTTGAACTAGCAATTAATACATATTTCAAATCATGAGATATGAAACAAAGGATGACAAAAGGATTTCCTTCTGATGGAAATAAAACCAAGGACTTGCATGTGTTACAGTCCAAGGTATTTTGTCAGTCCAGAGGATGCTAGTAAGTATGCAAACTTCAGAGTTCCAGCGATGGACAGAAGAGAGCAAAATGGAGTCGGAATCTTCGTGTTTTGATGAAATAGTCAAAGGGGTTTGACTTCATCAATGGGTAACGAAGATGCTTATGATTCAAGAAAGTAAGTGGGAGCATAATAAAATTTCTAAAAAAACGTTGTGTGCTTGACACATTGTTAACTGGAAATACATTTCTTGACACGAATTAGGACTTCATTTGAAAATAGTTTTTCAATGAAGTGCTTGGGCTAAATAGCCTTTATATTAGGCATGATGATCTATGGAGATAGATTTACCTAATGGGGCTGAGCAAAGATACATATTGACAAGATGCTAAAACCTTTTAGCATTAAAAACGTCAAGGAGTGATTCTTGCCGAAGTCACATGGAAAGAGTTTTTGCAAGACTCGGTGTCCCAAAACACTGATGAGCAAAATACATGATGGAGATTCCACACACTCTTGTGTTTGGATTAATCATGTATTCCATGGTATGTAAAAACAAACCAGATATGTCCAATACTCGAAAGTTGTTATGAGTATAGATACCAAAGTGATCAAAAGTACTGATCATGGGACAACAGTGAAAAAGGGTCATTGAGTACTATAGTAGCACTGATGACATGTTTTCTCGCAAGCGGAGATCATGAAGAGTTCGTTGTAAAAGGTTACATCGATACAGTCTTCATCCATGCTCCAAGCGATTTTCGATTTAAGCTAAGGGTTTTGTGCAATACACAATATGGTGGCACGGTAGTTGGAAATTGTTCCAAACCAGTTACTGTGGCGAATTCTATAACAGAGGCAAAGTATGTTGCCGCTTTTAAAAGCGACAAAGAAGATGTTGAATTATATAGTTCATTCATGAAGTTAGTATGGTTCCAAGATGGCTTTTGTCAATGGGACACTACTACAGGTAGTTGCTCCATAACTCAGTCTGAGGAATCCAGGTTCGACCTGTGATTCACATACATGCAAAGCCAAGTCCACACAAAATACGGATTTTGTGAAAGCATGAAAACGCGAGGATATGCATAGATACACACGGAGCTAAAATCGTCAGATCCGTTGGACATCAGGCTATACCACAAGCGAAGCATTTTTACACCGGTGTGCCACAGGTGTGAAGTGCATTAGCATTAACTAGATTATTGACTCTAGTGCAAGTGGGAGTCTGTAGGAGATATGCCCTAGAGGCAATAATAAATATTATTATTTATCTCCATGCTCATAATTAGGTTTATGTTCCATGCTATAACTGCTATGGTTCTCGAGTCTACAATAACCACGAGGCTCGGAGGAAGACTCATATGCACGTGTGGAATAATAAACGGTAAAATGTATTCCTAGTCTAGCCTCTAAGACTAGCTCAAGTGTTGCATGATGGTCCTGTTTTGCTGATCATGGGCATGTCTATGCCAGCAACTTTGAGGGCACAATGTTAGAAGAACATTTGTGTTGAATTTACCCGATTGATGTTATGCTATGAGTTACTTTCGTCATAAGTTAATGGTTAATAACACAGAGATGGTTAACGTTTGCATGATTCCTTAGACCATGAGAGTATCGAGTTTCTTCATGCTTGCTTCATGAACTTTGGGGTTTGTTAAACGTCATCCATAAATGGGTGGCTATTACGGCGGCTTACGGGTTCATGGAAAAGTATGTCAAGTAACTTGATAGCTCAAGATTGGGATTTGCTCCTCCGACGATGGAGAGATATCTCTGGGCCCTCTCCGTGTTACGGTATCCATCATCGTCTGGCCAGACACTTTGTGATTTGATCACGGGGATGCCGGAACACGGGAACGAGAAAAGAGAACAAATACCGGTAACGAGGTAACTGGCATAGTGGACAAGTGTTGACCCACGGGGATGCCATCATGTCTCACCTCGGGTATTTGTAACATATCGCGAAGCAACAGGAATAGCACACGGCAACTGGAGGTTCACTCGAATATTCATTCGTGTGGGTATAGGGGTCAATATGGGTGTCCACGGCTCCGATGTTGATCATTGATCGGAAGGGGTTCCATGTCATGTCTATACTTTACCGAACCTATAGGTTCACACGCTTAAGGGTCATCTATTAGCTGAATACTAGACAGGGAGTCTGAGAGAAAATCGCCGAAAAAGTTTCGGACACCGAAAAAGTTTCGGACAGCGGAAAAGTTCCGCAGAGAGAACACCGATGAGTTTCGGTGAAACTGAAAAGTTGTTTCGGGGTATTCCATTAAGTCAAATTGGTTTCGGCACATGCCTGATAATTCTTGGAGGGTGCGAGAATCATTCTGGAAACTTCTGGGAATTTTCTGAGATGAAAACCGGAAATGTTCCGGAGCTGCCGGAACCGCTTCAGATGCTTTTCGCAGATGAAATCACTAAACTGGAATTGTTCCAGAATGCGTTGAAAATTATTATGGTGGGTACTGGAAATGTTCTAATCCCACATAAATATTTTCAGTTCCAACGGACGCTGAAAAATGTCGTCGTGAATAGTGAAAGTGCTTTTTGGGTTACTTTATGGAAAACCATTATTTTGGGCTTTGTCCCAAGATCTTTTGGGGTGACATGGATGGATGAGAGCCCGCTTGGGGGGGCCCTCATGGGGTGTGGCCGGCCACACTTGGGGCTCCACCTTGGAGCCCCTCTTGTTCCATGGTTTCACCCTTATACCCTTGGTGGAAGGACTTCATTCATGTGCTTTTGGGTTTTATTGTAAAACCACCCTACCCGTTGGGATTTCTTATAAATAGAGGTGGAGGGGCAGCTCTCCACACTCACTCCTTCTCACATACAAGTGCCATTGCATGATCTGGCTTCTCTCTCCCTCCCCGCAAAATAGTTTTGCAGAGTCGAAAGGCTGTCTGGGTTCCGGTGGGAACTAGTTCTGGACGGCGAAGCCCTGCCGGATAGATGACACCGTATGTGTGCAACTCTGTAGAGAGGTCGTAGTTTCGATCTTAGTGCCCGAGGGGCTGTTCGTGAGTGCCTCCCGAAGGGCTGTCCAAGTGACGGTCCAAGTTTTGTGAGTCCTCCCGAAGGGCTGTCCGAGTGACCGTTCGAGTTTCGAAGGTCCTCCCGAAGGGCTGTCCGCGACATCGTCCGGGGGACTGTTCGACCGCCTCCCGGAGGGCTGTCCGAAGGGAAGACGAGGGTATACATCCTCGCAGTTGGGAGGTTGTAAATCCTAGCTGCGGGGATCTGCATCGCCGATCGTCATCGACTCTACTTCCGCTGTGCTACGAGTCGGTAACGAATATGATCAAACCATGTATGCAGTCTCCATAGTGGTCCTGGGCTGGTGCGTAGGTCAGAAATTTTTTGTTTTCTGCTGCGTTACCCTACACTCCGGCGGAGCCGAGAACCCCCTCCCCCTCCGCCTATATATACCGAGCCCCTGGCCTCTCCGAGCTCACTCATCTACTCCGCCATCCACCACAAGCAGTAGAGAAGCCGCAGCCCGGCCGGGCAGGCCTCTGGCCGCCGTCCTCAGCTCGAGCTCGCCGGTGATCCCCTCTGCTTGCCTCCCACCTCTCCACTGCTCCTCGAGCTCCAGCTTCTTCTCCGGCAACTCCCTAGTGGTCCGTTGGTGCCAGCTTCTTCTCCGGCGAGATCCGACCGCAGCCGCCGCTTGAGACGTTGGTTCCGAGCTGCTCCCGTCACCTCTCGCCAAGCCACGGGTACAGGCAGGTGTGCCGTGACCTCCTCTATCCATCCCTCCCTCTTAGATCGGCCGACGAGACCTCCTCGCCGGCGTGAGCTCCGGCGGAGCACTGCCACCCCTCTGTTTCTCTCTCCCTCCCCCCAAACCCGACAGTTAGGGCCCACAGACAGCCTCTCCACTCGCGCATGAAGCGGTACGAGTGGAAGCATATTCTCAGAATACGTCTTCGACATCACCCCCCTGGGTTTCTTTTATTTCAAATTTAATTCAAAATTTTGACCAGCAACTTTGACCAGCCATAACTTTTAAACCATAAGTCCAAATGAATTGATTCTTTTTGCATTGTGTTTGTATTGAAATATTCTAGCAGCACACAAATTTTGAGATTTTTCTCTGCTGCCAAGAATTTCTAGTGATTTTCAGAATGATTCTTGATATTTTCTTTTGCTGTTTTTAATTATTTTCAGAGGGGGAAGCTTGTCTTGAAGAAAACCAGGAGGAGTGTGAACCTCCTCTGCACTAAGGCAAGCCACACCAACATTTGCATGGTGTCACTTCAATATTTATGATTTTTCCAACTTGAATATGAGTTATTTCATGCATTTAATTAATTAAATGAATATTGCATATGCTAGTTACTTTGTCCTGGTTGAAATGCTTAGGTTACAGTAGTATTTGAATGCATGGACTAGTATGAGGCAGTAGAAGTAGTTTTGATTGTGTGGTTATGCTTTTGGATATGATCGGTAGTATTTTCGTTATGTGAGTTATTGATTTTCATATATTATGGCATAACTAAAGTGATGAGTGTTAAAACCAGTGAAGCTTAATGATGACTAGTGCAAGTAGAAACTTTGATGATGTTGATCTGTTTACTTTATGTGTTATGTGATGCATGTCGGATAGTTGCATGTTCATGGCTTAATGTGACTTGAGTTATTTTTATTTCAAGTTAAACCTGATGTTAATTCAACTTGAACATAATTTTGATCGAGTCATGGTGCCACTGAATCGAGTTTTCCCAGTGCAACCACATTTTCCTTTATGGGAAGGTCGTTATTCAGCCCGTTGTCATGCCTCTGGTCGGTACCTCCAACGAAGGAAGGTTATGGGCGTGCGGTACCCTGGCCCGGTAAGCAGACATAACCTTGTGTGCCCAATTGTTGTTATGGTACCTTGTCCCCGTTTGGGACCGTTTAAGTTTTGCCACGACGGTGGCCGTTGATGTCTTTGGTAGACACGGGGCCACCCATGACTTATCCCAGAGGGGAGTTGGTCGGAGTGGCCGGGAGAGTGTCATGGCAATGGGAGGGTTCTGTCGGAATGCCGTTGGTCCACCCGAATGGGAGTGCAAGGCCATGGATTCCGTGGTGTGGGTACAGTGTGCTAACCTCTGCAGAGTGTTTATTAAATCTATCGATAGCCGCGTCCTCGGTTACGGACATAGCTTCTAAGTAAGTCACACCATGGATCAACATGATTAAGTAATCTTGCACACTAAATTTATATGCTTGGCACTAGGTAAGTAATGAGATTTGTGAGATCATGAGATGATCTTTGTGGGAACCAAAGTGTTGGTTTCGTTTGTGATCCGGGTATGATCATCGTTTTGGTTACGAGGTAACCCATCTGGTAAGAGAGTCTGCGGGACTCAGTGCACATGTTTGATTCACTGCATAAGTATACTCTAACATGCGCTGCAACTTCTTCTTCTCCTTTTCACTTGCGCAGTTTCTCTTTTCATCGGCAATGGCCCGACCTAGATCATCAGCGGGCTCATCTGATGCCTCTTCTTCAGCTTCTTCCCGCATTGCCGGCTCAGCTTCTTCCCCCATTGTTGTACCATCGTATTCAGGGAACCCATGGCCAGGATAGCTGTCGTCGTCCTCTTCTTCTTCATTGTCTTCCATCATAACCCCCCTTTCTCCGTGCTTGGTCCAAACATTATAGTGGGGCATGAAACCGGACTCAAACAGGTGGACGTGAATGGTTTTTGACTTAGAGTAACTCCAATCATTCTTACAACCAGCATATGGACAAGACATAAAACCATCCGCCTGCTTGTTTGCCTCAGCCGCAAGCAGAAAAGTTTGCACATCATTAACGAACTGGGGAGAGCATCGGTCATCGTACATCCATTGCCGCCTCATCTTCATTACACAGCACCGAATAGACCAAATTAATACAAGTTCATACAACACTTATTCTCATAAAACAAACATACAAATAACTCTCTAGCTAAAGCATTTAAATGCAACAACAAATGCGATCAAGATCGCAACTAAGGTAACAATTGATCCAACAGCATAATGATACCAAGCCTCACTATCAATGGCATATTTTCTAATCTTTCTAATCTTCAAGCGCATTTTCTCCATCTTGATCTTGTGATCATCGACGACATCGGCAACATGCAACTCCAATTCCATCTTCTCCCCCTCAATTCTTTTCAATTTTTCTTTCAAATAATCATTTTCTCTTTCAACTAAATTTAACCTCTCGACAATAGGGTCGGTTGGAATTTCCGGTTCACATACCTCCTAGATAAAAATATCTATGTCAACTTGATGGGCATAATTTGTCATAAACACGAAATGCAACAAATAGTTATAAAAGAGAATATACCACATCCGAATCATAACCCAGACGAGGGCCGACGGGGACGGATATCAAAACCATGGCACTACGTATAACAAACAACGTACGGGTAAGATAATTATACAAGCAACTATATATCTAAATCACACAAACATGATTTTTTTATATAAAAAAGATAAGAACAAGAGGCTCACCACAAGGTGGTGCCGGCGACGGGACGGTGCGGGCGATCGACGGTGGTTAGGACGGAGACTGGAAGGCACTAAGTAAACCACACCTACATATGCAAACTAAGAGTTATTTTGACCTCAAATTGCATATAAATCAAATACTACCACATATAATTCCTCCCAAAATAAAACCCACAAATCACTATACTTATAGAGCATTGCAAGAGCTAATCTAGCAATGAGAGATGAAAGCACAAAGTTGCCAACCTTTGTGATCACTTGGATGGATGGGGTGCCTTCAAATCTTCACAAATTTTGGCAAAAATGGAATGTGAGCTCGAGAGGAAGAGAAAGAAAACAGAGGATAGGAAAGGGTAAGAACAGAGCGCTCGGGCTCGACGAAGGGGTTTATATAGGATGACCTTTAGTACCGGTTCGTCTAACCAACCGGTACTAAAGGTGCATCTCTAGTCCCGGTTCGTGGCATGAACCGGTACTAAAGGTGCTGGTGGGGCCCCAACCTAACAACAGCCTGCCACCACCACTTTAGTAGCGGTTCGTGGCACGAACCGGTACTAAAGGTTCGCCACGAACCGGTACTAATGAGCGCCGCCCGCCTAGCCGTTGGAACCGGCACTAATGGTCACATTAGTGCCGGTTCAGTTACAAACCGGGACTAATGTGCTTCACATTAGGCCCTTTTTCTACTAGTGGTAGTATGTTGTTGCATTGGATTTAACTTGCTTAATCGTCATGATATTGTTTGCCATTATGCTTATGCTTATTGTGAGCTTGCAAGTACATTCAATGTACTGATCTAGCGTGTCATGCCAGCTTTCAGGAAAGTCTTACCGGATCGGAGTGCTTCCCGTGTCTAGATCGTGTTCACATCGGTGTCCCTGTGCGATGGAGTTCCACTTCGTCGTCGTTCCACTGCCGCGTAGTTATCATGATCGAGGCCCCTTCATGTTCATTAAATAATGTACATATTGTTCAGCCGCACCGTGTGTGCCACTTGGCCTCGCTACTTGATGTAATATCGAACCTATGTTTCCGCTAGCATCAATAAAGCAGTTGTTTTCTGTACCAAGTTGTTGTGTGTTGCCAGAAGACTTGATCTCTGGGCTGGCAATGCAAGGTAAACCGGTTGCTCTGAGCCGGGGTGCCACAACGCTTGGTATCAGAGCTGCGTTGACTGTAGGACACGCTAGACCGTTGACGCGCTAGTTGAACGGTAGTTAGTTTAGTTTTGAGTGCCGGTAGTAGTAGCATTGGTTGCTGCATTGCATGCATTTTATTTATTGTTATTGCTAACCGTCTAATGATTGTGAGTGTAGATGGCTATGGTTCCGTACTTGTACCAGTCCGAGCCAGCACCCTACACCTCGCCGCATCTGCTTCAGAACATGTGGCATCGACTCTACCCAGATGGTGCTGATCCAGTGTACCAGGTGTATCGGGAGCATCTGGCCGGCTCACTGTATGAGTATTACGCGGAGGCCACTTTACACCACAGTTCCCCTTACACTCGTTCCTCTAAGGGTGGTTTCGCTTCCACGCCATCTCAGGCCATCCAGTTTGCTGCATTCGAGGCTCTTGTAGACCTGCGCTACAATGAGGTTCGCATGCAGGCTCATCCAGGTTTCTACTTCTACCCGTCTCTGCACGAGAACGGGCGTATCCGCTTCCCTTTTATTGATCCGGCGTGCGATCGTCCTTCTAGCCACCTTTCTTGCTATATCACTGCCAGTTATCTCTTGATCTATGAGTTGGCCCGAGAGTTAACCCGAGCCCGTATAGCTCTTGCCGCTTCTCGGAATAGGAACCCTCCACCTGCTGTCGGGTTTACCCCGTTCGTTCCTCCAGCCTCTGTTTCCCCTGCTACTCCGGTGACCACTCAGAATACCACGAACCCTTTGGCAGTGACTCCTCGCAGTGCCCCTGCTGCGTGGGCTTCCCTTGTCGCTACTCTTGCAGCCCCTATGATCCAGACTCACCCCTCACCTGCCCCTGAGGGAGAGTCCTCGAGGCAGCGTCGTCGTGTCACTTTTAACCAGGAGGTTTCCACTATCAGTTCAGGATCTGAGTCCGGCTCAGGAGAGGATCCAGCAGCACCAACAGAGCACTAGATCATTAGAGTATCCGCAGTTGTCATGAGGTTGATGTACGGATGTAGTCGTATGTGTCATGATGTTTAGCTTCATGTATGAGGGTAGTCGAACCCGTCATGATGTTTACCTTTCATGTATGAGTCTATGTATAATTATGTTGGAACTTTTTATTCTTCGCCTTGTTTTTCGCTGCTTTCTTTTGGTTTTGTCGCTGGCTTTTCTTCCCATTTTTGGATGTTGCTCATCTCGGTTGCTTTATATTGGGAAAAACAAACAATAGGATGACGCGGGGATGCAGCAGCAGTCACGCTTGTGAGGATGTCCCTGTTCGTCGCTCAGCAAGACAGGCAGGACATTCCCCCAAGCCGTATTCTCCACCACCGCCTCCACCGCCACATCCGCCCTCCACTGAACAAATTATAAGCATGTTTGAAGAAAGACGAAACAACGATCTGATTGAGCTATTGAAAAGCGTGCAAGTTATGGTTGGGCAGAATGGAAATCAGAATGGTCATCACTCCAAGCTGTCAGATTTTCAGAGGACTAAGCCTCCCAGTTTCAGTCAAGTTATCAATCCTTTGGAAGCCGATGATTGGTTGCGGACTATTGAGAAAAAGCTTGAGATTGCTCGCACTGAAGAAGCTGCCAAGGTTCCGTTTGCTACACACTATCTTGAGGGAGCTGCAGCTATATGGTGGGATAATGCTAAAGCCATGTGGCCTGCGGACGAAGAAATCACTTGGACTAAATTGAAGGACCACTTCCGCAAATATCATATTCCTGCCGGTATTATGAAGGTCAAGCAGCGCGAATTCCTCGCTCTCACCCAAGGAAGCCTGTCAGTAAGTGAGTATCTGCATAAGTTCAACCATTTGGCCCGTTATTCCCTCTATGATGTGGCCACAGAAGAAAGAAAGATCGATAGATTTCTTGGAGGACTGAACTAGTACCTCAGATGCACTCTCAGTATATTTGATTTCCCGGATTTCCAAACTCTGGTAAACAAGGCCCTCATTGCTGAAAGAGAACACAAGCTCGTGCACGACGATAAGCCCGCTAATAATGATCACAAGCGCAAATTCGAGCCTAAGAAGGATGGACAACCAGTGCAGAAGGCTCGTACTTGGCAGCAGACTCAGGTTGAGTACAAACCCAATTGGCAGCAGAACATGAACAAGACCACTACTCAAGTCAAGAATGTCGTGACCGGCCCGGTGCACGAAGAATGTCAGCGCAACAATTCATGCTTCAATTGTGGGCAAACCGGACACTATGCCAAACAGTGCCCCAAGAACGGCAAGCCAAATGCCCCATTCCGGCCGCAAGTCAACCACATGGGGCCATATCCTGTCCAGAAGACCATCCAAGGGCAAGTTCACCACCTCTCCGCAGACGAAGCCCAAGAGGACCAGGAAGTTGTCATTGGTATGTTTCCTGTTAATAGCATACCTGCAATAATTTTATTTGACTCTGGGGCGTCCCACTCTTTTATTTCACGGAGTTTTGTTGCCCAAAACAAGTTTCCTTGCTCGATTTTGGGAAAAAAGTATGCTGGTACAATCCCCGGGATCCATGCTTAGAAGCAATCTGGTCTGCCGCAATTTGGAAATTGGTATCAAGGGGGTCACCTTCCCAACCTCTTTGATCGTTATTGAGTCTGTCAAGTTGGATATTATTTTGGGAATGAACTGGTTAACCCAATACCAAGTATGCATCAACTGTGCGACCAGAGAAGTCACTTTGACAAGTCAGGAAGGTCAGACTGCAAAATTCTTTGCTCGACGAAGCATACCCAAGAAATACATGGTCTTCACCGTTGTAGCTGAAGAATTGGAATTAATTCCTGTGGTCAGTGAGTTTCCAGATGTATTTCCTGAGGAATTACCAGGAATGCCGCCTGACCGAGAGCTTGAGTTTGCAATTGACCTTGTGCCCGGGACCGCACCGTTATACAAGAAGTATTATCGGATGCCTTCCTCAGAATTAGTGGAATTAAAGAAACAGCTTGATGAGATGCTTCAGAAAGGATACATCCGTCCAAGCTCTTCACCATGGGGATCACTCGCAATATTCGTGGACAAGAAAGACGGCAGTCTCCGAATGTGTGTGGATTACCGTCAGTTGAACAATGTCACTATCAAGAACAAATATCCACTACCGAGGATTGATGATTTGTTCAATCAACTCAGTGGGGCAAAAGTATTCTCCAAAATTGATTTGAGGACCGGATACCACCAGCTCAAAATCAAGAAGGAAGATATTCCTAAGACCGAGTTCACTACTAGATACGGTCTCTATGAATATACAGTCATGTCTTTCGGCCTCACCAATGCCCCTGCTTTCTTCATGCATTTGATGAATAAAGTATTCATGGATTTCTTGGATAAGTTTGTGGTGGTCTTCATTGATGACATCCTCATTTACTCAAACGGTGAAGAAGAGCACAAGGAGCATCTCAGAGCAGTCTTGCAAAGACTCCGTGACCATCAGCTATATGCAAAATTTAGCAAATGTGGGTTCTGGCTCAAGCAAGTCGGATTTTTGGGGCATGTTCTTTCAGCAGAAGGCATAGCCGTGGATCCAAGTAAGGTGAAAGACGTGCTTGATTGGACGGCACCCACGACAGTATCCGAGATCCGGAGTTTCCTTGGACTAGCCGGATACTACCGCCGCTTCATCGAAGGCTTCTCTAAGATTGCCAAGCCAATGACAGAACTCCTCAACAAAGATAAGAAATTTGAATGGACTGAGGACTGCGAGAAAAGCTTTAATGAGCTGAAGACCAGACTGACAACAGCACCCATGTTGACCCTTCCAGACATCTACCGCAGCTTTGACGTATACTGTGACGCATCCAGGAGAGGTATTGGATGTGTACTCATGCAAGATGGCAAGGTTGTAGCATACGCATCTCGACAGCTACGACCTCACGAAGGGAACTATCCTACACATGATTTGGAGTTGGCTGCAGTTGTGCACGCTTTGAAAATTTGGAGACACTACCTCATTGGCAAAAGATGTCAGATATTTACAGACCACAAGAGTCTCAAGTATATATTCACTCAACCGGACTTAAACATTCGACAGCGAAGATGGCTCGAGTTGGTCAAGGATTATGATCTTGGAATCAATTACCATCCCGGTAAGGCCAATGTTGTTGCCGATGCTCTCAGCCGCAAGCCTGCCAGCCTGAACGCCCTGATGGAGTCCTTGCCTCCCGAACTCCAAGAAGAGATCGCTCAGCTTAACTTGGTTATTGTTGATGCGGGCCTTGCCCATATATTGGAAGTTACTCCTACCCTCGAGGATGAGATCCGCATGGCCCAGCAAGATGACTCAGCCCTGCAACACCATGTCGAGCGTATGCAAGAAGGCAAGACCCAGGATTTCTCTAAGGATAAGCAAGATACTCTAAGGTTTCGAGGACAGATTTGCGTACCTGAGCAAGCAGACCTGAGAAAGAAGATCTTGGCAGAAGCGCATGAATCTTCATACTCGATTCACCCAGGAGGTACCAAAATGTACGAAGACCTACGACAGATATTTTGTTGGGATGGAATGAAGAAAGACATCGCCTACTTTGTCGCTTGTTGTGATGTATGCAACAAAGTGAAGGCGGAGCACCAGAAACCCGCCGGACTTCTTCAACCTTTACCCGTTCCACAATGGAAGTGGGATGATGTCTGCATGGATTTCATCACAGGCCTACCAAGGACTCACCGAGGCAATGATGCAGTATGGGTTGTGGTGGACATGCTGACAAAGGTAGCTCACTTCATTCCCATCCGAACCACCTACCGAGCCGATCAGCTCGCACAGCTATATGTATCCAGAATCGTCAGTTTGCATGGAGTGCCAAGAACAATCACTTCAGACCGAGGTTCTCTCTTTACCTCAGCGTTCTGGTCACGTCTCCATCAAGCCTTGGGGACCGCACTAAAATACAGCACAGCCTATCATCCTCAGACAGACGGGCAGACAGAGCGAGTAAATCAAATACTTGAAGATATGCTCCGAGCATGTGCTTTGGCCCAAGGACCCAAGTGGGGAGATTGTCTGCCGTATGCGGAGTTCTCCTACAACAACAGTTTCCAGACCAGCCTGAAGATGTCACCGTATGAAGCTTTGTATGGCCGTAAGTGCCGTACTCCGCTAAACTGGTCTCAAACTAGAGATAGCCGCATTTTCGGAACTGACTTAATGATGGAGGCTGAAAAGCAAGTCAAGGAGATCCGAGATAGACTGCAGTTGGCTAAGTCCCGACAAAAGAGTTATTATGATGCAAAGCACCGTCAGATCAGCTTTGAACCCGGAGAGTATGTGTACCTTCGAGTCACACCTATGAAAGGAGTCAAGAGATTTCAGACCCGAGGAAAATTGGCACCCAGATATATTGGTCCATTCCCAGTTATGTCCAAAGGTGGTACAGTTACTTATCAGTTGGAACTGCCACCGGAATTGTCAGAAGTGCACAATGTGTTCCATGTTTCACAGCTAAGAAGGTGTATCTCGCCACCCGAGAAAAGGACCAATATGGCAGAGATAGAGCTTGCTAAGGATTTAACCTATGAGGAAAGACATTCAAAATATTGGATGAGATCGAAAGAGTTACTCGCAGTAAAGTGATAAAGTTTTATAAGGTTCAGTGGGAGCATCACACCGAGGAAGAAGCAACTTGGGAACGAGAGGAATTTTTAAGGGCAGCCTAACCAGAATTGTTTTCCCGAGCAACCGAATCTCGAGGACGAGATTCATCCTATGTGGGGGAGGTTTGTGACAGCCTGGTTTTTGCCTTCTCTCTTTTTTCCGGACTTCTTTGCCTCTGATTTTGAATTTGGAGTTTTTTTTGAATCAAATCACTTGGACTTAAACACTTGGGCATGTCCTTGATTTTCACCCAAGTGACCCATCCCTCTCATAATCATCATTTCCTCTCTGATAATCCCAAAATGGCCCAAGGAATATTTTTCATAAATGAAAAATATTCATTTTCCTCTCTGAAAATCATTTCAGCAACATATGCTCCAAAGCAACCCTCATTTTTTTTGCTCCCAAAAATCTGAGAAAATTCCCAAATATTCTTTGGACCTTCGCACACCTCCCTGTGCAAAAATATTTCATAGTTATTTGGAATATTTTTGCTACAGAAAATCTTTTCTGTTCTGACCTCAAAATGTAATTTCCACAGGAAGTATATTATTCCTTGACCCAATGAGGCTGATTTTTCTGGAGCTTCATTACCCTCCTAAGAAAACCTTAACCCCAGGAGATTAGCCCTAAAATCCTTCTAGAACCTCTCCAAAAACAGTGCCAAATTTTCTGACCAGAAGCTTGTTGGTTAGCTCACGTTCAATCTGGTCGGCCTGGCAGTGTTCCATCTCTTCTCCTAGACTAAACACTGCACGGACAAAAAGTTAGACATGGTTTGGCATCACCTGGGCATTGTTTTGACCGAGCTAGCGTGGTGACCGCGTGTGGACACGGGCTCTGGCACGCGTTCGACGCGCTCTGCGCTGCGCCCGAGACCCTGTTCTGCGCGTGCTCGTCTCAGCGCTCGCCGCCGACTGCCGCACCGTGCCACCAGCTTCAACTCATCACCCTTGACCCCCCCAGGCGTTCGCCGACGCCGGAGCCGCCGCATCGAGCACAGGCACGACGTGGCCAAAGGCACAGTGTGCCCGTGCCACTGTCTTCGTCCGCGCCCGCGTCCTGTGCTCGTCCGTAAGCTCCACAATCGCCGTGTGATCGCTGAGCCCTCTCCACCACTCCCTGGCACTTCTCGCCGCCGTGCGCCGCCTTCCAGAGCCCTCTGGCGGAGCCGAGAACCCCCACCCCCTCCGCCTATATATACCAAGCCCCCTGGCCACTCCGAGCTCACTCATCCACTCCGCCATCCACCACAAGCAGTAGAGAAGCCGCAGCCCGGCCGGGCAGGCCTCTGGCCGCCGTCCTCAGTTCGAGCTCGTCGGCGATCCCCTCTGCTTGCGTCCCACCTCTCCACTGCTCCTCGAGCTCCAGCTTCTTCTCCGGCGACTCCCTGGTGGTCCGTTGGTGCCAGCTGACCCTGTTGGAGCCCCTGGAATCGCCCCCTCCCGCTGTCTTCTTCATCTCCGGCGAGATCCGACCGCAGCCGCCGCTTGAGGCGTTGGTTCCGAGCTGCTCCGGTCACCTCTCGCCAAGCCACGGGTACAGGGACGTGCGCCGTGACCTCCTCTATCCATCCCTCCCTCTCAAATCGGTCGACGAGCCCTCCTCGCCGGCGTGAGCTCCGGCGGAGCACCGCCACCCCTCTGTTTCTCTCTCCCTCTCCCCAAACCCGACAGGCGGGGCCCACTGTCAGCCTCTCAACTCGCGCCCGAAGCGGTACTAATGAGGGGAGGCGATTCTCAGAATACGACTTCGACGTCACCCCCCCCCGGTTTCTTTTATTTCAAATTTAATTCAAAATTTTGACCAGCAACTTTGACCAGCCATAACTTTTAAACCATAAGTCCAAATGAATTGATTCTCTTTGCATTGTGTTTGTATTGAAATATTCTAGCAGCACACAAATTTTGAGATTTTTCTCTGCTGCGTAGAATTTCTGGTGATTTTCAGAATGATTCTTGATATTTTCTTTTGCTGTTTTTAATTATTTTCAGAGGGGGAAGCTTGTCTTGAAGAAAACCAAGAGGAGTGTGAACCTCCTCTGCACTAAGGCAAGCCACACCAACATTTGCATGGTGTCACTTCAATATTTATGATTTTTCCAACTTGAATATGAGTTATTTCATGCATTTAATTAATTAAATGAATATTGCATATGCTAGTTACTTTGTCCTGGTTGAAATGCTTAGGTTACAGTAGTATTTGAATGCATGGACTAGTATGAGGCAGTAGAAGTAGTTTTGATTGTGTGGTTATGCTTTTGGATATGATCGGTAGTATTTTCTTTATGTGAGTTATTGATTTTCATATATTATGGCATAACTAAAGTGATGAGTGTTAAAACCAGTGAAGCTTAATGATGACTAGTGCAAGTAGCAACTTTGATGATGTTGATCTGTTTACTTTAAGTGTTATGTGATGCATGTCAGATAGTTGCATGTTCATGGCTTAATGTGACTCGAGTTATTTTTATTTCAAGTTAAACCTGATGTTAATTCAACTTGAACATAATGTTGATCGAGTCATGGTGCCACTGAATCGAGTTTTCCCAGTGCAACCACATTTGCCTTTATGGGAAGGCCGTTATTCAGCCCGTTGTCATGCCTCTGGTCGGTACCTCCAACGAGGGAAGGTTATGGGCGTGCGGTACCCTGGCCCGGTAAGCAGACATAACCTTGTGTGCCCAATTGTTGTTATGGTACCTTGTCCCCGTTTGGGACCGTTTAAGTTTTGCCACGACGGTGGCCGTTGATGTCTTTGGTAGACACGGGGCCACCCATGACTTATCCCAGAGGCGAGTTGGTCGGAGTGGCCGGGAGAGTGTCATGGCAATGGGAGGGTTCTGTCGGAATGCCGTTGGTCCACCCGAATGGGAGTGCGAGGCCATGGATTCTAAGGTGTGGGTACAGTGTGCTAACCTCTGCAGAGTGTTTATTAAATCTATCGATAGCCACGTCCTCGGTTACGGACATAGCTCGTAAGTAAGTCACATCATGGATAAACATGATTAAGTAATCTTGCACACTAAATTTATATGCTTGGCACTGGGTAAGTGATGAGATTTGTGAGATCATGAGATGATCTTTGTGGGAACCAAAGTGTTGGTTTCGTTTGTGATCCGGGTATGATCATCGTTTTGGTTACGAGGTAACCCGTCTGGTAAGAGAGTCTGCGGGACTCAGTGCACATGTTTGATTCACTGCATAAGTAGTATGTTGTTGCATTGGATTTAACTTGCTTAATTGTCATGATATTGTTTGCCATTATGCTTATGCTTGTTGTGAGCTTGCAAGTACATTCAATGTACTGACCTGGCGTGTCATGCCAGCTTTCAGGATAGTCTTACCGGATCGGAGTGCTTCCCGTGTCTAGACCGTGTCCACATCGGTGCCCCTGTGCTATGGAGTTCCACTTCGTCGTCGTTCCGCTGCCGCGTAGTTATCATGATCGAGGCCCCTTCATGTTCATTAAATAATGTACATATTGTTCAGCCGCACCGTGTGTGCCGCTTGGCCTCGCTACTTGATGTAATATCGAACCTATGTTTCCGCTAGCATCAATAAAGCGGTTGTTTTCTGTACTAAGTTGTTGTGTGTTGCCAGAAGACTTGATCTCTAGGCTGGCAATGCAAGGTAAACTGGTTGCTCTGATCCGGGGTGCCACAACGCTCAACTTTGACTACGTCGACGCGAGTGCGAAAGTTAATTATCTCATTCTCCAACCACCTCGAATGACTGATGGTTTAATTTCTTATCATATTTTCATTTCAACATAATTTATATGGAAGCTAACATTGGACTTAGTGATGTGTGTTTGTCATCTCTGATGATTGCTCATGCAATGAACGTCACAACTAGCATGGGACATCCCTTCCTAACTATGGGTGCTTCATGTGTAGCACTTTCGAATCGTGCTTTAGTAGAGATGTGACATTATCATGTCACCAACTTGTGCTATGATCCATGGGGAAGGGGGCTTATATCTCATGGTGACAGATTACAAAGAAGTCTATCAATTGTTTATTTTTTTCCTACCCCATGCATTCTTGTTGTATATTCCATCAGCATGCCCCCGCTATCGCGGCGGACAAGTTTGACGGTATCACTTCTCGTGGTGTTGTCAATCGGTCAATTGCCACATCATGGCTCGATTGTAACCTCCACATGACCCCGCATGAAGTGGGCCTAGAATGGTTGCCACAACCGTGTTAGGGTTGCATCGTATCCTTCCTTCATATGCTTCCTTTTAGACATCATGAGTGTTGCAACATGAAGTGACAATAGCATGTTGTAGAGGCCAAAAACTAAGGCCACTTACTAATTTTAGATTAGGTCGAGCTGATAAGCTCATGTGAAATAAGATCAGTCGTCTCCTCTCATATCTTTGGGACAACCATGAACAACAATAGTATTCATGTAACAATAGTATTCATGAGTAGAGGAGTGGAGCAGTAGTTGCCTCAAAATTGTTTTAGTGTAGTACTCCCCGTTTTGTTGGACTCCAGCACAAATCTGACGTCAAAATTTTTACCATCGCAAATCGAACGTTTTTCATGGCAAATTATGTTCTTCAAAGATGGCAAGTTTAGTTGGCGAGCATGGCAAATCCATCTGAGTTCTTTTTTTTGCGACAAAATTGTCGTGCTTGCAAACTAAATTTGCCATCATCGCGCCAATATAAATTTCCATGAAAAACTTTAGATTTTTCATGCTTAAAAATTTGACGGCAGATTTTTTAGTGTTTATGTTTCCTTTTTACTTTGTGTATAATGTTTGTCTGAAGTCAAACTTCATAAAGCTTGACAAAATTTGTATTAAATATTATCAATATTAGAGAAATACTCCTTCCGTCCTAAAATGTAAAATCATTTTTGACACTACGTAGTGTGAAAAATGGTCTTACATTTTAGGACGGAGGGAGCATAATAAAAAAATATATTTCATGATGAATCTAGATATTGATTTTGTATTGGGACTGTGATATTTGGCACATGTGTGCCATATAAGCAAAACTGTCACACCTCTACTTCCTTCACTTTAAATACATGCATACATTAGCATTCTTTCTCGTCTCACGTGCATTTCTCCTTCTAATTATATGCATACACAAGAGGACAAAAAAGCTGATGTCATTCTAGATTCTCTTTATTCCAAAAATTTAAAATATTTTGTAGCTAAAATCGTCGGTCCGATGTAAAACCTATTTTTACATAAAAGATTCGTTGCAACGAGATCTTCGACACTAGATCCCATGTTGGCATGTTCCGATGACTTTTTTGTCAGCCAAAATTTACCACGCCTAGGCTACATAAGTTACCATGCCCATTATATGCAAGTTACCATGCTATTTCCACATAAGTTATCGAAGGCATAAAAATGGTTCACCAACCCTACAGCTCATATATTACCATGTTGTATTCATATGAGTTATCGGGCCTGTGATTCTTATATTACCATGTTGTTTTTAGGTCTGCGGTTCGTATATTACCATGCTCTTTGGTCAATGTTATATCGGTGCTTGTACATGAGTTATCAGCCGCGGTTCGTATATTCCCATGATGTTTTCATATAAGTTACCGGAGGGTATGTTTTTAACATTTTTTCCGCTTGATCAAAGTTACCATGGTGTTTGTACGTAGGTATGTGATGCGTATGTAACCATGCTATTTACATAAAATTTACGGGGGTATGTTTTCAACAATTTCCCCACCGAGTCAAATATTACCATGGTATTTGTACGTAAGTTATCAGGTATACGATGGGTATATTACTATGCCATTTACACAGAAGTTACCGAGGGTATCTTTTCAACAAAAAATTTCTTCAGATCAAATTTACCACGGTGCTTGGACCTAAATTATCAAGGTTGTGGTGCGTAATTTACTTTGCTATTTACATACAAAAGTTACTAGTGTATTTTTCGTCCACTTTTTACTACTCTTCCCCAAATCAAGACTATTACCGTGCTATTTACACATAAGTTCCCGGGGTATATTTTCAACAACTTCATCCACCCGAATCAAACTTATCATGGTCTTTGTACGTAAGTTATCGGCTTTTGCGGTTCATATATAACCGTGCTATTTTCACTTAAGTTATCGCGGGTATGTTTTTTGACAACTTTTTTGCCCTTTAGTCAAAGATACCGTGGTGTTTGTACGTAAGTTATTGGATATACGATTCGTATATTAGCGTTCTATTTTCACATAAGTTATCGGGGTATATTATTCAACAATATTCTCCTCTTTGGACAAAGTTACCATGGTGTTTGCACTCAAGTTATCAAGTCGGTGTTTCCTATTTTATCAAGCTATTCACACAGAAGTTACCGGGAGTACATTTGTCAATAACATTTTTCCCTTGGTCAATGTTACCGCGATGTTTGTACATAAATTATCATGTACGCGGTTCATATACTATCATTTTATTTTCAGGTAAAGTTACTGGGGTATATTTTTTAATAACACCCCTCCTTGTTTAATTTTATCGTGGTGTTTCTACTTAAGTTATCATGTCTACGAAATGTATATTACCGTAGTATTTACAAAAAAAGTTACCGGGGTTATGTTTTTCAACAACTTTTTTGCCGGATCAAAACTTACCACGGTGTTTATATGTAAATTATCAGCTATGCGGTACTTATATTACCGTGTTATTTATACAAAAATTACCGGGGTATGTTTTCAATAACTCCCTCCACCCTCTGCTGTTAAAGTTACCATGGTGTTTATATGTAAATTAACAAGTCTGCGGAGCGTAAATTATTATGTTATTTACACATAAATTAGTGACGTTATCTTTTTCAACAATTATTTTCCGGGCCAAAGTTACCGTGGGATTTGTGTTTAAGTTATCGGGTCTGCGGTACATATATTACCATGCTATTTACACAGAAAATTACAGCGGGTATGTTTTCAACAACTTTTTTTTCAGGGTCATTTTCTTTATCATAGTGTTTGTGTGCGAGTTATCAATTATAAGATATGTAATTTATCATGCTATTTACATTTGCATTCGTCTCAACTTGTTGAAAAGCAAAAAAAATGCATTCCTAAGTTACTCCCTCAACCCAGCAACCAAGTATGACAGCCTTCGTCCAGTCTGTTGGCCATCGTCCTCGCCAAAGATCCCTAGTGATGCCCGCCTCTGGTCACCGCCCTGCGCGTAAATTATCAAGTTGCGCAACATGGTGTCGGTGGTGCAGAATGATAACGTGCATTTAGATACATGACATCTCACTGATCAGCCTCTACTCTCTCGATCGATAAAAACCATCACCGTCTGTTTCAAATTGTAAGCACAAACAAAATAGAAGCACAAGTAGGCTACATACACTCCATAAAAAGCCTTGAGGTAGCCAAATGGACTCAAGTCCAATCAGCTGATCAGGTGACTACAGTGAACATGGTGACACTAAAAAGCTGACCACACATCTTCAGATTAAAAGGTTGTCGTAAGCGGCATTGAATAGCCAACAATGGATTATCATACTATTTACATGGAAAATACCGTGTGTGCATCAAGACAATTATGAGTGTGCATCTAGCAAAAAAAGAGGAGCAACAAGCATCCTGCACCACACAGCTTGGTGTGTCCATTCTCATACTAAGCTATGATAAAAGAACAAAAATGTATCTGTACAAGCCTAGCAAAGCAGAGGAAGGCTGGACGGATGTTGCCGCCCATTAATTCCATCCTCTTTGATGATGACCTCCTCCAGATCACGCCCAGCGGCACCGTGAAGATAGGGATCAAGATCATGGGTGGCGGGATGCTGCAAAGCTATCATATCACTTACGATCATTCGGAGGATCAGAGCAAGATCCTCAATTAGTGTCAGAAAATTCAGCATTTTATCCGCGCTCCGGAGTACTTACTGCACTCGTATGGAGCTTGGGCTCCATCGCCCCATGGCGTGCAGCCGAACGGCGAGCACTCGGCACCCGAGGTGGCTCATGCCGGCGTACGGGCTCAGCAACCTGACAGAAACACAAGCAAAATTCAGAGCCTGACAGCACGCGAGTTTGTTTGACTTGGTGAATTCAAGCACAATGACGACTCTGAATATACTTACACGCAGAGGAAGCTCTTGTTGTGGAGTCCGATTGTAGCCCGACGACGAGCGTGGAGGCCTAGAGCTGCCCCACAGCCGCCTCCACTGTTATGTTATGCTTCAAATTCAAATATAAAGATGGAGGCTAATTTCTGACGAGCGAGCGGAGCGAGGCCCGTCGCCGGTAGGCTTGGGCCGAAGCGGATCAGTATTGACCTAGGTCATCTATGTTATATACCTCTTGTAAGCCGCCGCACGGGATAAGTTGATCAGTTGTAAATCCCCGGCATTTGTAACCTCCCACGACATAGTGAAGTTTGGCTGGCTGGCGCCCGTGGTTTTTTCCCCTTCGTGTTGGAGGGGTTTTCCACGTTAAAATCTCATGTCCCTTGCTTGTTTTCGTTCTTCATTGAGTTCGATTGCGTGTCGTATCTCTAACATCCACCTCTCCCCGAGCTCCTCCTCCCGCATCACAATCTCCACCATCGCCTCCACACGTCGTCGCAGAGGTCCCTGAAGGCGCCACGGGGTAGGACGATGAGGAGGCGTCCGGGTCGTGCGGCGCTGCACGGATCCCGACGCCTTGCACAGCAGCAGCGACGCCATGGCTTGCCGTCGGACGGGCGGTGGCGGCGGGGCGGCGACCACTATATGTGAGCCGCGATGCGACATCGCCTGAAGGAGAGGACGACGAGCACGGGGAAGGAGTGGAAGAACCGAAAAAAGTCGATCGTGCTGCGATGCCGATCGAAGGGACACCGAGTGGTGTGGCAGTTCTGCAGAAACGATTACGGTCGCCATATACATATTTCGATATTAATAACCTTTCTATAAACTTTCCAAGTGTTTTACTTGAGACAAAATTAATCTGTGAACACCCGAAAAAAAAATTAATCTGTGAAGTTTGCACCGTAGCTCCAAGACAACTCGGATTTCAACTGGACTCCGATTGGCCCTGATCGAGTGATCGTGTCCGACTCGGCTCACGTGTCCCCAGTCCGCACCGAGCCGTCTGTGAAATTAAGCCTGTGTCCGTGTTAGTTTGATAGCCATTAGCCCATTACCTAGTACTATATATACATCCATATGTCTCTTCGCTACTACACTTTTAAAAAAAATTGATCAAGTCGATTAGTTTCCGGCCATCGGCGAGATCACGCGCGTGAGCTTGATTCTTCGGTATACGCTGTGCAACTCGCGACATGTTGGACATCCATCGGTCAATGGCGTCCCAGCCCCGGAGCCCCGCCGCTCCGGGCGACGACGCCAACAACGGCAACTTTCTCCCCGCGGACGAGCTGCAGGAGGTGTTCTTGCGGCTGCCGTCAAAGTCTCTCGGCCGCCTCCGCACAGTCTGCCGGTCGTGGCGGTCCATGCTCTCCGACCCGCTCTTCGTGGCCGCACACGCGTCCCGCTCCCGCGTGGACTCCATCTTCGTCGTCGCCGTCCACTACCCTGGCCACCACCGAGTGGACGTCAAGCTCGTGGACGTGTCCACCGGCGCCGTGCTGAGGTGCATGGACGGGCTTGTCATGCGTCGACTATGCGTGGGCGGCGAGCTGCTCTGTCTCCTTGGGCCTAGACCTGGTGGCGGCGCAGTCCAGGTGCTCGACCCGGCCACAGGCGCCACCACCGACGTCCTTCAATACGGCGAAACCACGGCGCCAGAAAATGACATTGGGTGCAGCGCCTCGTTGTACTTGGTCGGGCACGTGCCTGCCACCGGAGACCACAAGGTGCTCCACATCACGGACGTGGCAGGCAAGCAGTGGTGCGAGGTCTTCACCATCGGCGGCGCCGCCGGCCGCAACAACATCCACCAATGCCAGTGCTGGAGGCCAGCGCAGAGCCCTCCGATGCGCGTCGACTCGATCCCCCGGCGCAGAGCGGTTGTCAACGGCGTCGCCTACTTCCTGCCCTCCAACCTGAACGGGCGCTACCTGCCGGACTGCGACAGCGTTGCCGCGTTCGACCTCGAGAAGGAGGAGTGGAGGCCAGCACCGATCCGAGGCCCGCTGAGCAGCGAGCGTCCGGGCCACCGCGACCAACTCCTGCGTTTCAGCCTGGCCGAGCTGAATGGCCGCCTCGTCATGGTCCATCACAACTACCAACTCAGAACCGTCGACATGTACTCCCTCTCCCTGACGGACACGGGGGTTGGGGTAGAGTGGTCGAGGGGGCCATCTCTGCGTCTCGACTCAGTTCTCGACCGTAACCGTAAAGGGGAAACTCTGGCACAACCATTGATGGAGCTCAAGGACGGGAGGATCGTGCTCTTTGTACCAGGGACAGAGCACGGCGTCGTGCGGGTGTATGATCCAAGAAAGGAGACTAGGACGGACGTGATGGAGATGCCTATGGGTCGTATTATTGTCGGGTGCTACAAAGGTAGCCTCCTTCCCTTTCGTGGGGTGGGTGAAGCCGGGTGTGTTTGTGGATGAACTTGCACTCCAATTTGGTTGTACTTCAGTTTAGATGAAGCTTTAGTTTGACACTTGGTTCGTCCGCATTCAATTTATGTGAGGCCGCGTGTAATTGCTCCTAGTGAAAATTTTAAATCCGTTGTCAAGAATCAATAATCATGAGTAATATTTATTTTCTTTGGGTGTTTAATTTTTCCATGAGTTGCACAAAAAAATCAAAAAAGAAAACACAAAATATAAAAATAAAAATAAAGAGAACAAAAATAGAAAATAATAATAATAATACTAATAATAATAATAATAAAACCATGAAAGACGAACACAAAAACGTGAAAACTGGACATAAACCGCAACAGCTGAGACATGGCTCGTTGATTTCACCAAAAAATGCTTTCGTCCCGCTTTACATATAAAGCAACAACCAACATCCGAGCCGATACAAACCACAACACACCACACCAACACACACCCAAGGCCTGATATCAACGCGTCTCCATATAGATATCCTAGTCTTTTGTATGTATTTCAGGCCACCATCAAGTATCATTTTTCATATCGCCGTTATACTCCCTCCGTTTCTAAATATTTGTCTTTTTAGAGATTTCAAATAGACTGTCACAGACGGATGTATATAGACATATTTTAGAGTGTATATTCATTCATTTTGCTTCGTATGTAGTCACTTCTTGAAATATCTAGAAAGACAAATATTTAGGAACAGAGAGAGTATTATATTTCCTATCTATATCATCATGTCACCATTAAATTTCTTCTTCTACATCTTTTCATATCACCTTAGAATCTCTCTTTTTCTCATCTATTGGTTATATCTATTCATGTCACTCCAACCCTAAAAAATATTCATGTCACATCAACACTAGCAGAGCCACTCACGGACAAAACCGTGTCGTGGCCAGTCCAGCAAAATCACCAAAAAAAATTGTATACATATGCTCTTTGTTCAGCCCGCATGGCCACGTGGTTGGCAGCCCCAAACGCCCAGTCCAACAGAGCAGAACAGCTGAACACATCCTCGCATCCATCCCCTGTTCGTGGACTCCATTAGCTAGGACACGGCACCAGGCGACGGCGGAGGTCCAGCAGTTGGGGTAGCTACAGCTACTCGGAGCTAGCCCCAACTCAGCCTAGTGACATGATATGTGTGTGCGTCTTGTAATCAATGTGAACAAGTATGCAGCTGACTACGTGGCTTTAATGTCACCTTTAAGTCTCTTTTTGCATACCAGTTCGCGTCACCCTTAGAGTCAATCTATTTCTATCTGTTTTGTCATATCTTACCACGTCATCATTAAGTCTTGTCATTCCTAGTTATTATTGTCATTGTTGTTTTTCTTGTTCTCTTTCTCTTTGAGAGCAGATGTTCTCGCTATTAGGTATTTTTCTATTTGTTTTGTCATATATTTTCATGCCACTGTGAAGTTTCTCTTTCTTATATTTGTATGCCATCATTAAGTTTGTTTTCCCCATTTATGATGTCATATATTCTCGTGCCTTCATTAAGTCCCTTTTTCCTCTCGGCCCAAAAAAATATCTTGTTTTTCCTAGTTCTTGATATCATCCTCCGTTTTCTCATTTTTGTCCAATTTGAGAGCACATGTTTCCATGGTTGATGGCTCCAAAATTTTGCTTCGGAGCTCCCTATGGCAAGCGCTATTCTTGCTATTTTTTCTCTTCATCATAGCATCATGCATTTATACATAGGGTTTGTAGAAAAGTTATATTTTGTCTACCACCATCAACACTACTCATAGCCCGGATAAACAAACATCCAAACAGGTCACTCGAGGGCGCTTGTGACAGCCTGGTTTTTGCCTTCTCTTTTTTTGCCGGACTTCTTTGCCTCTGATTTTGAATTTGGAGTTTTTTTGAATCAAATCACTTGGACTTAAACACTTGGGCATGTCCTTGATTTTCACCCAAGTGACCCATCCCACTCATAATCATCATTTCCTCTCTGATAATCCCAAAATGGCCAAAGGAATGAAAAATATTCATTTTCCTCTCTGAAAATCATTTCAGCAACATATGCTCCAAAGCAACCCTCATTTTTTTTGCTCCCAAAAATCTGAGAAAATTCCCAAATATTCTTTGGACCTTGGCACACATCCCTGTGCAAAAAAAATTCATAGTTAATTGGAATATTTTTGCTACAGAAAATCTTTTCTGTTCTGACCTCAAAATGCAGTTTCTACAGGAAGTATATTATTCCTGGATCCAATGAGGCTGATTTTTCTTGAGCTTCATTACCCTCGTAAGAAAACCTTAACCCCAGGAGATTAGCCCTAAAATCCTTCTAGAACCTCTCCAAAAACTGTGCCAAAGTTTCTGACCAGAAGCTTGCTGGTTAGCTCACGTTCAATCTGGTCGGCCTGGCAGTGTTCCATCTCTTCTCCTAGACTAAACACTGCACGGACAACACGATAGACACGGCTTGGCATCGCCAGGGCATCATTTTGACCGCGTGTGGACACGGGCTCTGTCACGCGTTCGACGCGCTCTGCGCTGCGCCCGAGCCCCTGTTCCGTGCGTGCTCGTCTCAGCGCTCGCCGCCGACTGCCGCACCGCGCCACCAGCTTCGACTCATCACCCTTGACCCCTCCCTGGCGCTCGCCGACACCGAAGCCACCGCAGCGAGCACGGGCACGACGCGACCAAAGGCACAGTGCGCCCGTGCCACTGTCTTCGTCCGCGCCCGCGTCCTGTGCTCGTCCGCAAGCTCCACAGTCACCGCGTGATCGCTGAGCCCTCTCCACCCCTCCCTGCCACTTCTCGTCACCGTGCGCCGCCTTCCAGAGCCCTCCGTGTAGGAGATATGCCCTAGAGGCAATAATAAATATTATTATTTATCTCCATGCTCATAATTAGGTTTATGTTCCGTGCTATAACTGCTATGGTTCTCGAGTCTACAATAACCACGAGGCTCGGAGGAAGACTCATATGCACGTGTGGAATAATAAACGGTAAAATGTATTCCTAGTCTAGCCTCTAAGACTAGCTCAACTGTTGCATGATGGTCCTGTTTTCCTGATCATGGGCATGTCTATGCCAGCAACTTTGAGGGCACAATGTTAGAAGAACATTTGTGTTGAATCGACCCGATTGATGTTATGCTATGAGTTACTTTCGTCATAAGTTAATGATTAATAACACAGAGATGGTTAACGTTTGCATGATTCCTTAGACCATGAGAGTATCGAGTTTCTTCATGCTTGCTTCATGAACTTTGGGGTTTGTTAAACGTCATCCGTAAATGGGTGGCTATTACGGCGGCTTACGGGTTCATGGAAAAGTATGTCAAGTAACTTGATAGCTCAAGATTGGGATTTGCTCCTCCGACGATGGAGAGATATCTTTGGGCCCTCTCGGTGTTACGGTATCCATCATCGTCTGGCCAGACACTTTGTGATTTGATCACGGGGATGCCGGAACACGGGAACGAGAAAAGAGAACAAATACCGGTAACGAGGTAACTGGCATAGTGGACAAGTGTTGACCCACGGGGATGCCATCATGTCTCACCTCGGGTATTTGTAACATATCGCGAAGCAACAGGAATAGCACACGGCAACTGGAGGTTCACTCGAATATTCATTCGTGTGGGTATAGGGGTCAATATGGGTGTCCACGGCTCCGATGTTGATCATCGATTGGAAGGGGTTCCGTGTCATGTCTATACTTCACCGAACCTATAGGGTCACATGCTTAAGGGTCATCTATCAGCTGAATACTAGACAGGGAGTCTGAGAGAAAATCGCCGAAAAAGTTTCGGACACCAAAAAAGTTTCGGACAGCGGAAAAGTTCCGCAGAGAGAACACCAGATGAGTTTCGGTGAAACTGAAAAGTTGTTTCGGGGTATTCCATTAAGTCAAATTGGTTTCGGCACATGCCTGATAATTCTTGGAGGGTGCCAGAATCATTCTGGAAACTTCTGGGAATTTTCTGAGATGAAAACCGGAAATGTTCCGGAGCTGCCGGAACCGCTTCAGATGCTTTTCGCAGATGAAATCACTAAACTGGAATTGTTCCAGAATGCGTTGAAAATTATTATGGTGGGTACTGGAAATGTTCTAAGCCCACATAAATATTTTCAGTTCGAACGGACGCTGAAAAATGTCGTCGTGAATAGTGAAAATGCTTTTTGGGTTACTTTATGGAAAACCATTATTTTGGGCTTTGTCCCAAGATCTTTTGGGGTGACATGGATGGATGAGAGCCCCCTTGGGGGGGCCCTCATGGGGTGTGGCCGGCCACACTTGGGGCTCCACCTTGGAGCCCCTCTTGTTCCATGGTTTCAGCCTTATACCCTTGGTGGAAGGACTTCATTCATGTGCTTTTGGGTTTTATTGTAAAACCACCCTACCCCTTGGGATTTCCTATAAATAGAGGTGGAGGGGCAGCCCTCCACACTCATTCCTTCTCACATACAAGTGCCATTGCATGATCTGGCTTCTCTCTCCCTCCCCGCAAAATAGTTTTGCAGAGCCGAAAGGCTGTCTGGGTTCCGGTGGGAACTAGTTCTGGACGGCGAAGCCCTGCCGGATAGATGACACCGTATGTGTGCAACTCTGTAGAGAGGTCGTAGTTTCGATCTTAGTGCCCGAGGGGCTGTTCGTGAGTGCCTCCCGAAGGGCTGTCCAAGTGACGGTCCAAGTTCTGTGAGTCCTCCCGAAGGGCTGTCCGAGTGACCGTTCGAGTTTTGAAGGTCCTCCCGAAGGGCTGTCCGCGACATCGTTCGGGGGACTGTTCGACCGCCTGCCGGAGGGCTGTCCAAAGGGAAGACGAGGGTATACATCCTCGCAGTTGGGAGGTTGTAAATCCTAGCTGCGGGGATCTGCATCGCCGATCGTCATCGACTCTACTTCCGCTGCGCTACGAGTCGGTAACGAATATGATCAAACCTTGTATGCAGTCTCCATAGTGGTCCTGGGCTGGTGCGTAGGTCAGAAATTTTTTGTTTTCTGCTGCGTTACCCTACAGTGGCATCATGAGCCGTGCTATGCGTAGATGCAGGTTGCGATCTAGAATACATGGAGATGTATGGGTGTTGCACAATATAATTAGGTAGTAGATGAGTTCTATTACTGAAAATTATTTGTGCGGGTAGCAGATGAAATCTGTTACCCGAGGTTCTTGTTGCTTCCCTGGAATTTGCATATTTCTGATCTTGATAACAGCATGGTGGAGTTTCAATGTTCTGGCAATCCGCGATCCTGATTGATCAAAGATGTGCTAACAGTCCATTGAATTCCACCGTAGTTAAAAAGAAAGATGAAATTTCGCAGACGAAAGGGCAATGCAGATATGATCTGCACGGGGGTCATGCGTATGACGAAGTTTAGTATGGGGCTCGAGATTTTATTATCTCGGTTTTCATACACCCTGGAAAGTTAATCTAGCGACTTGAATTATCATACTTGATGATGAACGTTGGTAGCTTCGGTTTGTTTCGAAACCTTAGAAGCCACGTAAAACAAGTTTTTGCTGAACCGATTAGAGTCGTCTAACTTGGTCTTGCAGGAGGGTTTGCATGTGCATATGATGTGGTATAGCAGTGCTCATAATAATTTGATTATGTATGAGATGACTATATGATGTAAATTGATTAACATGACCTGCGTGTCATGATTCGGCATGATGGCTGGAGCCATATGATTGTCACTTTATTGACCTGCGTGTCAACCTTAAGTAATGCATTATTTTATTAGCTATAGAGATAGCAATATTATTTGGTGCATCGACAAGGTGGTGGCAATCTCCGCGAAGGTGAACACCGACGAGAATGCCAAAGACGAAGAAATACAAGACTTCTCCGTCAGAAAGGACTATACCATATCATGCTATTATGAATTGCCTGAGATGTTTATCCCTTATGTTGCACCCTTCTTAATTGCGCGGTAGTCGCTTTTTATTAGGGTGATCTCTCACAAAATTATCAAGTAGTTAGTGTTCTCCCAAGTGTAGCACCGTCACGGCACCTAACTTTTCGGGGTGCGCCATGGATGCATGGGTACGAACGATTAGGGAAGTGTGAGGCGGGTGAGTTGAAACCTCGCAGCGTGATCACTTGGTTGTCTTGACGTTCAGGCATGAAAGTTATGAGCTCGGAACACACGCATCGAAAGATGAACAAGAGTCACATAGAGATGTGATCGGCAAGTTGGCCTACCGATTAAAATTCCCGTCATGAGATGATGATTCTATGGCGATGAATTGAAGTCTGGATCTTGTATCACTGAAAATCAATTATGAGAGATATTGATTTGAGTGGGAGTGCACTGTTGAATTAACTTGTTTAATTCTCAGTGCAATTAATTTTGAACACTGTCTAAGTGTGTTTTGCATAATAGTTGTAGAATAATGGCTCGCGTTTCCACCTTCCCTATTAAAATTGAATAGCTGTTAAATATCTGGTTAAAACTTTACGGTTGGTAACGTAATGTGAGGATTGTCCTCAAGAGTGCCGAGAAGGACTTTGTCCTATCGCATACTTTCGGTATTCTCCCGCTAATGCTATGGATCGTATGACTCTCGTCCTTCGATCCAAAAGCTAGAATTCCTTTTCAGTCAAGTGCAATATGTTTGCTTCCATGAGACCCGAACTTCGAAAGTTTGGATAGTTATGTGATATTCATGGAACCTGAAAATCATTTTCAGAGACAGACAAAGGCTAAAAGATATGAGATATCCAAAGCAATGTTTGTTTGCAAACTATTAGTAAAGGAGTTTTACTATGCATTAGACTGATAAGAGAGGGATCCAGAAGAACGCCTGTCATATGATGAAAGGTGAATAAAACAACAACTTAAAGAGAAAGGAAGTGTCCGAAGGGTGTTAGTGAAACTTTCACGCCTAGGAAGTCCGGTGCTAACGCCACTCTTAAGTTGGGTGCTTCTTCTGAGAGTAGGAGAAATACTAAAAGTTAAACTGTTAGAAGTATAATGGCAGAAAGAAAGAAGACTGGAATATCCAGCTCATGTATGAATGTCATACAAGTTTTTGATGTATAGAAGGCTAGTCAAAGATATAGTTCTTGGGAATTATGATTAATTTGTTAATCACTGATTCTTGGGTATTGTGAGTTAATCATAGAGATACCCGCTCGATTGCATTCTGTTGCAACTCGATGTAAGAACTACTATGGCCTGAAAGACTAGCCAGGAATGAGGTTTAGGTATACACAGGGAACATAGGAAATGTTACTATACCTTCCATCGGTGTATTACCGTCTGTATTTATTTTCATAATTCATTTACAGTTTTACAAACTCTAGCCTTTGCATAAAGTAATCTTGCAAGAAGGTTGTTCATAAGAGAACTTTTTATGTTCGGTGTTATGAATAACATAAGGGCCATACTTTCATTATGAATGAGATGTATGTTATGAATGTTGATAATAATATATTACCTCTGGATTTACTTTCATAATTCATTTTAGAGTTTCATACACTCTAGCCCATTGCAAAATGTTTGTTGCAAAAGGGTTGTTCATAAAAGAACAATTGTTGTTCAGTATTATGAATAACATGAAGGGTCGTGCTTCCATTCTTGATGGGATGTATGTTATGAATATTGATGGTAATATGATACATCCATAACACTGACGCTAAATGTCGTAAGACTAAGAGAATACCACATAAGTGTGGTACTACATTTAGTCACATTGGAGAAACCCGCATGGATAAATTCCATTATGATGGATTTTGAAGTCGTTTGATTTTGAATCATCTAACACTTGCAAATTTCCTTCGAAAAGTTTAGTGACTAAAATACCGTTCACAGGCCATAAGGAACGAGCAAAGAACTTATTGGTGATCATACATTTTGATGTATGTAGTTCAATAAATGTTATTGCAAGTAGTGGATTTATCTATCTTCAGAAATGACTCAATTAGATATGTGGATATTTACTTGATGAGACGTAAGTCTGGATCCTTTGAAATCATTCGAAAGGTTTTCAAATATGAAGTAGAAGTTATTGTAACAAGAAAATTATGTTTCTACAATTGGATTGCAGAAAGGAATATTTGAGTTACAAGTTTAGCGAATGTCTGATGAGTTGTGAAAAGAGTTTCATAACTTGCACCTCCCGGAGCACCACTGCAAGAAGAAAGTCCGTGAAGATGTAATCGAACCATTTATGACATGGTAAGATCAAAGATGACATAAATAAATTTGCCATTATCCCTTTTAAAGTGATGCTTTAAAGACTGCGGCTTTTACACTGAAAAGAGCTCCATTAGGTATGTTGAAATGACACCATGGTACGGTACGCCCAACCATGTTATATCTTTTCTTAACATTTGGAATATGGGGCTTGTGTAGAAGGTTACAGACCTATTCCAAATCAGACAAGTGCTACTTTGTAGGTTATCCCAAAATGTTGGGTATTCCTCCCTCACTATACCGAGGCAAATAGGTTTGCCACAAAGAACGGTATGCTTTTTGAAGAAAATGGTTCTTTCAAAAAGGTGAGTGGGAGAATAATGCAACTCGACGAGATAACCAGTATCTCCGTCATCAGGTCAAAGGAAAGAGACCTTGGAAGTAATTCCAGAGTTTCCTACCACGACTGATACGGAAGTCTCTACAATAAAATGTACGGACTTCGGTCGAACTTGCAGCTGAACCATGTAGGCAAGGCTCGTGCAAACCTCTCAGGTGCGTAGACGAGATATTGTTGTTAGACAACAGTATACCTACGATACGCAAGGAAGCGTTGATGGGCCCTGACTCCGGAATTGGCTAAATGCCAATAGAACCCGAGTTAGTTTCCATATAAGTGATTCAAGATTAAAACCTTGATAGACCTTTCGGAAGACTTAGAGTCTAACAAATTTTATGGAACTAAAAACTGATACGGGTAAAAATGTTTTATCCATAAAGCTCGACTTGTTGCAATATACAAGTTCAAGGAGTTGACTACGATGAGGTTGTTTCACCGTAGCGATGCTTAAAGTCGGTTCGGGTTGAACTAGCAATTAATACATATTTCAAATCATGAGATATGAAACAAAGGATGACAAAAGGATTTCCTTCTGATGGAAATAAAACCAAGGACTTGCATGTGTTACAGTCCAAGGTATTTTGTCAGTCCAGAGGATGCTAGTAAGTATGCAAACTTCAGAGTTCCAGCGATGGACAGAAGAGAGCAAAATGGAGTCGGAATCTTCATGTTTTGATGAAATAGTCAAAGGGGTTTGACTTCATCAATGGGTAACGAAGATGCTTATGATTCAAGAAAGTAAGTGGGAGCATAATAAAATTTCTAAAAAAACGTTGTGTGCTTGTCACATTTTTAACTGGAAATACATTTCTTGACACGAATTAGGACTTCATTTGAAAATAGTTTTTCAATGAAGTGCTTGGGCTAAATAGCCTTTATATTAGGCATGATGATCTATGGAGATAGATTTACCTAATGGGGCTGAGCAAAGATACATATTGACAAGATGCTAAAACCTTTTAGCATTAAAAACGTCAAGGAGTGATTCTTGCCGAAGTCACATGGAAACAGTTTTTGTAAGACTCGGTGTCCCAAAACACTGATGAGCAAAATACATGATGGAGATTCCACACACTCTTGTGTTTGGATTAATCATGTATTCCATGGTATGTAAAAACAAACCAGATATGTCCAATACTCGAAAGTTGTTATGAGTATAGATACCAAAGTGATCAAAAGTACTGATCATGGGACAACAGTGAAAAAGGGTCATTGAGTACTATAGTAGCACTGATGACATGTTTTCTCGCAAGCGGAGATCATGAAGAGTTCGTTGTAAAAGGTTACATCGATACAGTCTTCATCCATGCTCCAAGCGATTTTCGATTTAAGCTAAGGGTTTTGTGCAATACACAATATGGTGGCACGGTAGTTGGAAATTGTTCCAAACCAGTTACTGTGGCGAATTCAATAACAAAGGCAAAGTATGTTGCCGCTTTTAAAAGCGACAAAGAAGATGTTGAATTATATAGTTCATTCATGAACTTAGTATGGTTCCAAGATGGCTTTTGTCAATGGGACACTACTACAGGTAGTTGCTCCATAACTCAGTCTGAGGAATCCAGGTTCGACCTGTGATTCACATACATGCAAAGCCAAGTCCACACAAAATACGGATTTTGTGAAAGCATGAAAACGCGAGGATATGCATAGATACACACGGAGCTAAAATCGTCAGATCCGTTGGATATCAGGCTATATCACAAGCGAAGCATTTTTACACCGGTGTGCCACAGGTGTGAAGTGCATTAGCATTAACTAGATTATTGACTCTAGTGCAAGTGGGAGTCTGTAGGAGCTATGCCCTAGAGGCAATAATAAATATTATTATTTATCTCCATGCTCATAATTAGGTTTATGTTCCATGCTATAACTGCTATGGTTCTCGAGTCTACAATAACCACGAGGCTCGGAGGAAGACTCATTTGCACGTGTGGAATAATAAACGGCAAAATGTATTCCTAGTCTAGCCTCTAAGACTAGCTCAAGTGTTGCATGATGGTCCTGTTTCCCTGATCATGGGCATGTCTATGCCAGCAACTTTGAGGGCACAATGTTAGAAGAACATTTGTGTTGAATTGACCAGATTGATGTTATGCTATGAGTTACTTTCGTCATAAGTTAATGGTTAATAACACAGAGATGGTTAACGTTTGCATGATTCCTTAGACCATGAGAGTATCGAGTTTCTTCATGCTTGCTTCATGAACTTTGGGGTTTGTTAAACGTCATCCGTAAATGGGTGGCTATTACGGCGGCTTACGGGTTCATGGAAAAGTATGTCAAGTAACTTGATAGCTCAAGATTGGGATTTGCTCCTCCGACGATGGAGAGATATCTCTGGGCCCTCTCCGTGTTACGGTATCCATCATCGTCTGGCCAGACACTTTGTGATTTGATCACGGGGATGCCGGAACACGGGAACGAGAAAAGAGAACAAATACCGGTAACGAGGTAACTGGCATAGTGGACAAGTGTTGACCCACGGGGATGCCATCATGTCTCACCTCGGGTATTTGTAACATATCGCGAAGCAACAGGAATAGCACACGGCAACTGGAGGTTCACTCGAATATTCATTCGTGTGGGTATAGGGGTCAATATGGGTGTCCACGGCTCCGATGTTAATCATTGATCGGAAGGGGTTCCATGTCATGTCTATACTTCACCGAACCTATAGGTTCACACGCTTAAGGGTCATCTATCAGCTGAATACTAGAC